>CM064535.1:2766479-2988979 GCA_032716605.1 Paralithodes platypus
TAAACTTGTAATCCAGCCACAAGATATTTATTCAGGAACAAAACTTAATGCATGCAGGAGCTTAAGTACTAGAACATATTTGCAGGAAGAATACTCCCATGTGGAGAGAAATAAGCCCCAGACCTCATATCGAGGCCACGTCATCTGTCTAAGTGTGCTAAAACCTCGCTCTCCCTTTCTCACCCACACCCCACAGATGTGACGGAAAACTATATTACGTGGACAGTGCCTGGAGAACTCAAAAGAGTAATGTCTAGCAAAGCCTGACACGGGTAGAATAAGACCAGAACGTGACACTGATATAACCTTCAGATTGTACAGTCCCTTGCTTAAATACACAGTTCACTGCAAGTAAACCACCTTAGAATTATATGAGAGTTGTAATAATGATTCCTATAATAAATACTAAAGATAACATGTAATACTTAATACTTAAATGCTTGCATACCACTGCAAGGCAGCACCTTAAAAGTGTATAGAAGCCAAACAAATTTAAGGTAAAGACCAACAAAAATTAATAAATTGAGTAATTGGTTAGTAGGTTAGTGGCATGGATTTTTATGGTATTTTGCTATTAAACATAAATTCACAGACATGTACCAATAAATTGGAACACAATATATACAATAGTACGTATACAAATCGAGCAAGGCAAACAGAAATGCACAAAAACATGGTAAAAAGAAAAATGCAAAAACACAGTAAACTACCAAAGGTAGTATTGCTAAATAATATTTCTAACAAAGAAAACAAAAACACAAAGACTCATCAACATTCAATGAAGTCTGATGTTGCCCTATTATCAAAGTAAAGTATAAAATGTCAACCATAATACTCCTAGGGAAAACAAAAACAACCAAACATACAACCGAATGTAAAATAAAGGAACAAAATACTATCCACAGGAAATATAACCACACCAATATTAAACGCAATAGATCTACATAAACCTGTGGTGCATAACATTATAATGTCCTAGTTTGTCATAAACCATAATTAAACCATTGCGCATAATATAACACTCATAAAACACTGGTAAAATGTGTATCATTCTTTTCAGCCGGTACCCGTACCCTTATTATTGTTTTTCCATGGCCATCTATATCAGAATATAATTCACACGCTCGTCATCGTAAAACAAAAATACAACACAGTGTAAACCAATTCTAAAAATATACACCAATCAAATTCTCAGAACCCACATGAATCAAGACTAAGAAAAGGATTTACAATAACGTGCACATCACATAAATGTTGGGCATAAGCCATCAAATATACCTCACACGGACAAACCAAACAAAGAAAAACAAATACTCATGACCACATTAAAAACCCTTCAAAAAATCATATATATGCATCAGCAAGTACCACACACAGATACTACTAAATCAACTCCAACATGTTTCAATCATAAAATCCCACACAACATCATATAAATGTTGGGGGAAAATAATCCATTTACAAATGATATATCACATAGGTTATACAAACATTATCTTTTTACTCTAATGAAGACAACCAAAACAAATATAACACCAGTATACTCATATGTATACCATTAAAGAAACCTCCATAATAAACCTTCTTTATAATAACCTCAGAAGTTTAGTAACCAGGGAAACACCACAAGTAAATCCAAAACCATACTCCACCATAAACACGTATATTCCCGGACACTTTATCACAAACTTGCGTCACCTACAAAACACTTCACTCTAACAATGTATACATGAAACTCCCCCCCCCCAAAAAAAAAAAAATATATATATATATATATATATATATATATATATATATATATATATTAATTTTCTAAGATCATTCCTAAAAATAAATAACGCATCACTCCCCATCAGTGTAATCAAAATTGCAAACCTCTCAAAAGAGGTTTTTCCATAAATATTTGTTTTCAAATAAAGGTCCAAAACAGAAATATTCAAACATCTTTCAATTTTGTGTTCACGGACAGAATCAGAATTATTTAGTTTGTGCGACTCAATTTTGGTCCATTCATAATAGTTCTCATTTCTTTAAGTTTCAAACACATGTCTGGAGAGGGTAATTCAATTTCTGATTATAAAATAAAATACAAATACCAAATATTAACTTGTGCAATACTAAGAATAAATAAGTATATATGTGAGTGTATGTAAGAGCATGTGTAAATTACTGGATACTAATGTGTTTGTATTGTTATGCATATATGAAGTGTATGTAAATGTGTATGCATGGACAATATAATAATAATAATGATAATGTTGGTAGTGGTAGTAAGGGTTAACAAAACAAAAACGTTAAAATGTAAGTACATTTATGTGCATGCATCGATATGTGTGTATGTAGTTATGTATGTGTGTGTAGGTGTGTATGCATGGATTTATACAATAATTAAATTAAATATATTGGAATAGATGTATGATTGAATAAATGGATGAAAGTTGAGACAACCGAAGAATGTAAGCATGTGAGTATATGTAGATGAATTGGAAGAGGAGTGAATGTGTGCAGGTTATAGTGTGCAAAGGGTGTGAATGATATACTTTGCTAGAATGTGAAGATTGAGTAAATGTACCAAATCAATAATATACATAATTCAAAGTGTAGAATGTAAGTAAATGTAAGTAAGGAATGTAAGATTGCGTATGTGACTAATTGAATGCAAGGTCAAGTTCTATTAAAAAAAAAAAAAAAAAAAAAAAATGCTGTATAACACAGAATGTATGGTCCTTGACCATAAGCACTAAAGAAGTACTTCCGTCCGCCAATCATGGTACGGGATTAGCTCAGGTGGCGAGGCAAGATTTAACCTTTAAATCTTGTCACAGGGAAGATCCTGCCAGACCCTCGTTCTCGACCAATCAACGGCCTCCTGTGACGCAACAACCAGAGCCAGCTGTATCTCCCTTTAAACGCTCGCCGCATAACTCACTCCCAGTTTGTACACGTATACAGTATTCTATCCTGGTCGCAGATGTCCTATTACAATGGTGCAACCTTCCCACTCCCTTCAGCCACTACAGAACATCTCCAACAAGCTTCCAGGAGAGTATTACGAAGATGGAGTAAAGCAGGAGAGGAAATTGGAACTTCAAAGCGAGCGGGCTGGGGAAGCTCCTCCCGAATGGCGATAGTTGTAGTGATAATGATGACAGTAGTGACATATGGTAGTGATGATGGTGACAGTAGTAGTGATGATGGTGACAGTATTAGTGATGATGGTGACAATAGTAGTGATGATTGTAATAGAAGTAAGGATGATGATAGTAATGGTGCTTGTAGTAGTGATGATGGTGACAGTTGTAGTGATGATATCAGTAGTGATAATGGTGATAGTAGTAGTAATGATGGTGGTAATAGTGGTGATGATTGCAACCCATAGTAGAGTTGGGTATGTCGTTCTGATTTTGGCCAAACCAGCACTTCTTTATAAGTAGATGAATAACTAAACAGATAAATACGCCCATCTCCCCTTCAAACACTGGAATTATATATAACTTTCACCCCATTCTGTACCAGTGACGTCCTTTCAATATATTCTGGCAACTATTAGATGATTTTATTAAGTTTAGGAGGAATCTCTATCCATTAATAATTAAACCTCCTTGGGCCTACCATACTCAGCGTTCTTAGTGCAAATCTTAAATGCGGCTCATTTCGTTAAAAATAATCACTTTATCGATAATACAGGACGCGGGGAACTGTCATAGACACAATTATAGGTAGCGCCAACGAACTTGACAATAATCTGGACCCATTAACTTCTTATAACTCAAAATGAATGAAAGCAATCGGGCTGATATTTCCATCATTTGGGAAGAGTCCACCAGGAAATAGGTATGGAAATATACAGCCAGTTTGCTCAAGGTCCTATTGAGGTACGAAGAGGTCAAGGGTCTAGATAATTGTCAAGTTCGTTGACGATACCTATAGTATCATTTTTTTCACATTTTCATCTTTGGGAAACAATAACCACTAAGATTATTTAACACTGACAACCACGTGGGGAAGAGATATTGTCTGCCTGAGAGTTTTCATGAAATGACAAAGATATGATGGCAACAATTTGTAAGCGCTGGTGCCAAGGTATAGCATTATGCTCTTATTGCATGTAAAATTGGCTTATGGGGATTTATTATACGTTCATCTTGACTTAGTATACATATTATTTTCACAATTAGGAGTGGGCATGGATACCTACAGTATCTATTGAAATATTAACAGGATTACTTTTGGGATGCTTGCTATGTGTTTGTGTAGGCCTAATATAATTGTTTGCATTCATCATAATTACTTTGTATATTGGACAATGCACTGAATATAATTTAACTATAGAAAAGAGTGATATTTTGATGACTGCGATTTATAGATTTTTGACTCACTGGATGACAACAGCTTTGCATCGGGCGAATTTGAAAGAGCGGGAAACCTAGCAGACAACGTTTTTCCGGTTCCTCATGCAAGAATAACAAAACAGATTAACCCCTGTCACTTCCACGACAAATATATATACAGTATATATATATATATATATATATATATATATATATACTGTGTATATATATATCATTATCAGGAGGCAGCAGTCACTGTTATCTTGCGAATGGTGAAAAACTAGTGCATTGTAAATAAAGTTATTCACATTTGAGGTGAAATAAACAAACAAATGTTTGTCCCGTGACTAGATTCGCTCGATTGCGCGGCCACCATATCATTGCCTATGACTTCAGCTTGTTTACACTCGTTCAACTAGTTATTTATTTCAGCATTGTAACCATTCTTAAGTTACTATCCTTTGCTTTCGTACATCGATTCGGACTGCAGAAAATCATCTGCCGATGCTTGTCACAGCCCAAAGCGGGCTGTGACACATGCACGAGGCAGGTGTCTGACTGACTGATTGTATGTGTTTGTTGTGTGTCGCAGACCGCCCGACATTTTTTTTGTTTTTTTTGTTTTTTTTCTATGTGATTGTGGGAGGCAAAAGGCATAACTGCCTATAGCGAGTGCCTCCCCCATAGTTGAAAGAGTGACAGGGCCAAAATCAAGGGACGTTCGAGCCAAAATGCCTGGACACACAGAGTTTGAAGCAATTTAAGTCATAGGAAGAGGGAAAGACTGATTCTGGGAGAGAGTTCCAGAGCTCAGCTGTTGAGTAGAAGAAAGTTTGAGAGTAACGTTTCACTCTTGGATTGGAGAGTTGCACAGAGTAGGGGTGGGATTGAGTTGCAAGACGGGTACCACGTACCCTACGTAAAGGAGGTGGTATGCACTGGGATAGCTCTGAGGAACACTGATTATTATAGTAGCGATAGAATAGCGAGAGAGATGCAACATTGCGGCGGAGAGAGAGAGATTGCAGAGAGTTGGTGAGTGGACGGGAGTTAATGATACGAAAGGCCTTCCTTTCAACTTTGTCTAGGAGAGCGGTGTGAGAGGAACCTCCCCACACATGTGGGGACAACTAAGCATTCTCTCGCACGGTATTTAGTGGTTGTATAGCCCTGTAATAGCTCCAGGAGCCCAGGTGGCCATCCGGGCTTATTTACTTAATAAAATAGTTTACTAGTTGCCAGAATAAAATAAAAAATGCGTCACCAGTACAGAAGGGGTTAATACCAAGGGGCAAATAACGTATTGGAGTGAATTATAATGATTTTGGTACACCATGTCTGCTATACAGAACAATGAAAGGATGGTGGTTGACTGAACCCTTATCACTGGAATACAAAGGTTTGATCTACAGTATGTCAACCGGTATATCATTTTCCTGAGTGTGTGTTTGTTTGGGTGTTGGAATATATTTGGATGTTTGACGTACCTCCCAACACTATATAGTTTATGGTACACCGTTTCTGCTATACAGTATAATGAAAGAATGGTGGTTGACTGAACTCTTATCGCTGGAATACAAAGGTTCGATCTATTTCAACCTGTATATAATATTCTGGTGTGTGTGTGTGTGTGTGTGAATGTGAATGTGTGTGTCTGGCAGAGGGCGTGATTTAATGTAGTGTGTGAGTAGGGGGGGGGGGGGGGCAGAAAGGGGTGACTTGATAGGATGTATTGTATGTGTGTGTGTGTGTGTGTGTGTGTGTGTGTCTAGGTGTCAATTATCTTATGGGCAAGTGATAGCGAGCCTGCAAAATAGCCATTTCGTGTACGGGAAGACGCATCTACGTCTTCATAGGATACTTAAAACTCTTTCTAACCATCAGGGGAGTATAGAAACCTTCAATTTAGATTTTCAACTCCTAAAGTTGTCTTTGAAGGAGTTTATTTGACAAAATATTTATTTTGGAGAGATAATTATGATATCAGGATAATTATTACGGTATACAGATAAATACTAAGCGGCATCATAGGAGCCTGAAAGGGTTAAGAGATATCGGCCTTTGGCCAGGAGATTATTGTATCGACAAATATACAAATTTAATTTTAAGGGGGTCAGGGTGGATATCTTTAAGTTTGAAGAAAGTCTGAGAAGGCAATTATGTTAGCTAGGAGACAAACTAAAATATATTGCTTAAAATTGCAATAAAAAATGTCAATAGTATATAAATACAACATCCTAATAACCCACAAGGACAGTATCGAGACACTATAGAATTCTACTATTTGACAGATGTCTCTTGCATTATGACTATTTTGTATCTTAGAGTTCCTCACACACTTCGGTACATAAGATTGTATTTACTAAGTGATAAATACAGGTTGACAAGCATGTGGGATATTGAGTTTATCACAAGGTTGGTGAAAATACATGAACTGAATACTGCAAACGATTAGGTAGCATGGCACAAAGATAAATATATATATATATATATATATATATTTTTTTTTTTTTTTAATCAATAAAACATTGTTAGGATCATTATATCATTGTTGATTGTATTTCTTTGTATTACGTTTCAGTTCAAACATTTAGCTAGTAGACTAATGTAACTAATGTCACAAATAATGTGTATACTGTACATATATTATTATCATACATTTTTGTAAACAAACATATTTATTTAATGAAGATACACAATAATCATAATTTAATAATACTATTCATCATTAATACGCAAGCCTAAATCATAACAGAACTCTCTCTCCTCAGATGAACGCCTTCAAGGATTGTATCAACACAGACGAGTAAAGCCACAACGCACTATAACATTATATTACATGTTCAACTCTACCCCACGACAAAAATAAGAAAACAAAAGATAAAAGAAAACAAACAAACAACTGTGTAGCAATAATAATGTCCACTTTAGATATACACAATGCTGGACATATCAACAATATACAGTATGTACAGTGGGTGAATGGATTACCGGAAGTAATATTTTGATATAAATATTCTAGAATCTTACATATTAATTCGACCTAATACTAAACATAACTTTATCTAGTGGCTAAATATGACGATTCCTAGACAATATGACATGTATGACTGTTACATATATCAATAGTTGTACAGATGCCTCCATATGTTCGTATCTAGACGGTGACCCGATTCTAACAGGTATGGGTTCTATTTTGATGGACAGTTCTGAAATATCTGGCTGATCTGTGTATGTTGGAATTGTACATCAAAATATATGCATTATTAACCCTCTCCGACATATGACGCGATGTTGAGCCTATTGGAGATACTTTAAAGCCATTGTTACCATCAGGGGTATTTCGAAACCTTTAGTTTAGTAGTTTAGTTACTTCAATCTCTGCAGTTGTCTTTGAGTTAGCTGTGGGCAGAAAAACTAATTTTGGAGCGGTAATTATAAGAGTGAGAGAACTCTATTCTTATTGCTAATCTGGCAACCTCTGCGTCATAAATGCGTGAAAGGGTTAAGGGCCGTTTTTATTGTCCCCCTTCTTCCTCATGTTTAGCCTCATTAGTGTTCAGATTTTAAGACGTTCGGCCCATTAGTTTGGCGATTTTAAGACCTTCTGTCCCATTTCCTTGCCAATTTAAGACTTTTCGTGCTATTTAGGTGTCCACATTTTTCCTGGCGAACGATAGTGAGCCTGTAATTTTGGAAGAACCGGCCTTCGGCCGGGAAATTTTTCTACCGAAAAATGAATCCTACAGTTTAATCTAGAATGGGGATCTAATGGATGTTTGTTTAAGTTTGATGGAGGAAACTAATATAATAATTAATAAATAAAACAATCGACCAAAAAGTGAACCATCCCCCCTTAAAAGTAGTAAAGTAGTAAACATGAAATGGGGTAACTGCATAAATACTGTAGATAATTATGTTATAACCTTTATATGGATACCATTTTGATTATAGTTGAACGGAATAATATTTGTTAAGTGTTGTCCTCACTGTAATGTATGATGGTTGTTGATGACTGGCTGGAAACACGGAACTTGGAGCACTCTATTAGTTTATTCTTTTGTTTGCACAATGATATGACAATTTGTTTAAGCAATATTGAAGAAACTTACGTCATAATTCAACTATCCCCCTATAGTTGGTGCTAATAGCACAAGTAATTGTATAGCATATACTATTCCTTAACTGCGCTTACTGTTATTGTATACTGTTAATATCATTGATTAATATACTTGCTTAATTAATATATTCTTCAGCATCATAATGGTTTTACTTAGTAACCTGAGGACGAGTCGTGGAAGGTATGGTATTGATTTATCTTTACTATCAACAAAACACTGAAATGACATGTAGGCCTACAGTATGTAAGACAAACACAGGGTCAAATAAAACTACATTTAAGTTTGCATCATTAGTATAATCAGGAGATCAGATAAGCTTGAGAAATTATGGAATCAGAAATGTGAAAATGGAAGATAAGCAAGTGTTGAAAATCGGACGGGAAAACGAAAATTATAATAATCAATAAATATTGTTGGAGGACAACAACAACAACAACAACAACATTAGTGAGGCTACATGTGTCAATGACATATATTGTTGGAGGACAACAACAACAACAACAACAACATTAGTGAGGCTACATGTGTCAATGACATATATTGTTGGAGGACAACAACAACAACAACAACAACATTAGTGAGGCTACATGTGTCAATGACATATATTGTTGGAGGACAACAACAACAACAACAACAACAACATTAGTGAGGCTACATGTGTCAATGACATATATTGTTGGAGGACAACAACAACAACAACAACAACATTAGTGAGGCTACATGTGTCAATGACATATATTGTTGGAGGACAACAACAACAACAACAACAACATTAGTGAGGCTACATGTGTCAATGACATATCGGTATGAGTTCAAAATAAAATATTAATGGCAAAAGATCAAAAGAGAGAGATGCTGAGAAAAGGCAAATAAAGGTTATTATTGAATAATAAGGTTGTATTTAATCAACATCGAAATATGATAAGTGAAAAAATGGGTAAGGATAGTAGAAGCACAGAATAATTATGATGAATTATTTCGAGTGTATAACATGATGCTAACTAATCAACTTGTGCTGTATATACGGTAATAACATTGCACTAGCATTGTAACTAACCAAAGTATAACACTCCGATATACAATACTTTACATGTACCCACTATATAATAGTATGTGTGTATTATTATAATTTTTCCACCAACCAACTTCACTTCTAAACTCAAAGAAATCAACAAATACATGTGGCACTCCAAGGATTCGAACCTAGGATACTCACATCGAAATTCCGCGCACTTATGTATTACGCTATCAGACAGTAATTAATGTAATGAATGTCCATCATTAATATCAAATCTAACAGTAATAAAGTGACTTTAATGACGAAATGGTTCTAAATATTGATTTAATATGTCAAACTCTGAAATAGTTTATGTGTAATACTGCCAATAATATCACTGTCCCTGTGGTACTGAGGGAGACGCTTCTTGCTGGTATTGAAGAGGGAACAGTGATAGGGAAGAATTGAGTGAAATTGAAATGTAGGTTCAATGTGTGTTATGTGTGTGTGTGTATGAGTGTGCCTCTGTTTCCGTGTGTATCTGTGTCTGTGTGTGTGTGTATGTATGAGTGTTTCTGTCTGTGTGTGTATGTATGTATATGTACGTGCGGGCTGATCTCTGAGTTAAATTAAGGTTATGATTGTCTAACGACCATGGTTCTTACGGAAGTTGTAGTGATGACAAAATTGATAATGAACTAGTAAATTTGATATAGTTAGTTAGTTGAGAGGAGGCTTTCTGTTTGTTTCCTAGATCTCCATCAATCTTTAAAAACGTACCCATTTGTTGTAGAACAATTGCCGCCACCACCTTTACCACGTATATTTAGAGTAAAGTAAACTTGTAATCCAGCCACAAGATATTTATTCAGGAACAAAACTTAATGCATGCAGGAGCTTAAGTACTAGAACATATTTGCAGGAAGAATACTCCCATGTGGAGAGAAATAAGCCCCAGACCTCATATCGAGGCCACGTCATCTGTCTAAGTGTGCTAAAACCTCGCTCTCCCTTTCTCACCCACACCCCACAGATGTGACGGAAAACTATATTACGTGGACAGTGCCTGGAGAACTCAAAATGAGTAATGTCTAGCAAAGCCTGACACGGGTAGAATAAGACCAGAATGTGACACTGATATAACCTTCAGATTGTACAGTCCCTTGATTAAATACACAGTTCACTGCAAGTAAACCACTATAAATTATATGAGAGTTGTAATAATGATTCCTATAATAATTACTAAAGATAACATGTAATACGCCGGGGCGCCCCTACTTAAATGCTTGCATACCACTGCAAGGCAGCATCTTAAAAGTGTATAGAAGCCAAACAAATTTAAGGTAAAGACCAACAAAAATGAATAAATTGAGTAATTGGTTAGTAGGTTAGTGGCATGGATTGTTATGGTATTTTGCTATTAAAAATAAATTCACAGACATGTACCAATAAATTGGAACACAATATATACAATAGTACGTATAAAAATCGAGTAAGGCAAACAGAAATGCACAAAAACATGGTAAAAAGAAAATGCAAAAACACAGTAAACTACTAAGGTAGTATTGCTAAATAATATTTCTAACAAAGAAAACAAAAACACAAAGACTCATCAACATTCAATGAAGTCTGATGTTGCCCTATTATCAAAGTAAAGTATAAAATGTCAACCATAATACTCCTAGGGAAAACAAAAACAACCAAACATACAACCGAATGTAAAATAAAGGAACAAAATACTATCCACAGGAAATATAACCACACCAATATTAAACGCAATAGATCCACATAAACCTGTGGTGCATAACATTATAATGTCCTAGTTTGTCATAAACCATAGTTAAACCATTGCCATAATATATCACTCATAAAACTCTGGTAAAATGTGTATCATTCTTTTCAGCCGGTACCCGTACCCTTATTATTGTTTTTCCATGGCCATCTATATCAGAATATAATTCACACGCTCGTCATCGTAAAACAAAAATACAACACAGTGTAAACCAATTCTAAAAAAATACACCAATCTAATTCTCAGAACCCACATGAATCAAGACTAAGAAAATGATTTACAATAACGTGCACATCACATAAATGTTGGGCATAAGCCATCAAATATACCTCACACGGACAAACCAAACAAAGAAAAACAAATACTCATGACCACATTAAAAACCCTTCAAAAAATCATATATATGCATCAGCAAGTACCACACACAGATACTACTAAATCAACTCCAACATGTTTCAATCATAAAATCCCACACAACATCATATAAATGTTGGGGAAAAATAATCCATTTACAAAAGATATATCACATAGGTTATACAAATATTATCTTTTTACTCTAATGAAGACAACCAAAACAAATATTACACCAGTATACTCATATGTATACCATTAAACAAACCTCCATAATAAACCTTCTTTATAATAACCTCAGAAGTTTAGTAACCAGGGAAACACCACAAATAAATCCAAAACCATACTCCACCATAAATACGTATATTCCCGGACACTTTATCACAAACTTGTGTCACCTACAAAATACTTCACTCTAAAATGTATAAATGAAACTCCCCCCTCCCCCCCCCCCCCTTTTTGCCCCTCAAACAAAAACAAAATATTAATTTTCTAAGATCATTCCTAATAATAAATAACTATCACTCCCCATCAGTGTAATCAATATTGCAAACCTCTCAAAAGAGTTTTTTCCATAAATATTTGTTTTCAAATAAAGGTCCAAAACAGAAATATTCAAACATCTTTCAATTTTGTGTTCACGGACAGAATCAGAATTATTTAGTTTGTGCGACTCAATTTTGGTCCATTCATAATAGTTCTCATTTCTTTAAGTTTCAAACACATGTCTGGAGAGGGTAATTCAATTTCTGATTATAAAATAAAATACAAATACCAAATATTAACTCGTGCAATACTAAGAATAAATAAGTATATATGTGAGTGTATGTAAGAGCATGTGTAAATTACTGGATACTAATGTGTTTGTATTGTTATGCATATATGAAGTGTATGTAAATGTGTATGCATGGACAAAATAATAATAATAATGATAATGTTGGTAGTGGTAGTAAGGGTGAACAAAAAAAAACTGTTAAAATGTAAGTACATTTATGTGGATGCATCGATATGCGTGTATGTAGTTATGTATGGGTGTGTAGGTGTGTATGCATGGATTTATACAATAATTAAATTAAATATATTGGAATAGATGTATGATTGAATAAATGGATGAAAGTTGAGACAACCGAAGAATGTAAGCATGTGAGTATATGTAGATGAATTGGAAGAGGAGTGAATGTGTGCAGGTTATAGTGTGCATAGGGTGTGAATTATATACTTTGCTAGAATGTGAAGATTGAGTAAATGTACCAAATCAATAATATACATAATTCAAAGTGTAGAATGTACGTAAATGTAAGTAAGGAATGTAAGATTGCGTATGTGACTAATTGAATGCAAGGTCAAGTTGGATTTAAAAAAAAAAAAAAAAAAATGCTGTATAACAAAGAATGTATGGTCCTTGACCATAAGCACTAAAGAAGTAATTCCGTCTGCCAATCAGGGGACGGGATTAGCTCAGGTGGCGAGGCAAGATTAAACCATTAAACCTTGTCACGGGGGAGATCCTGCCACACCTTCGCTCTCTACCAATCAACGGCCTCCTGTGACGCAACAACCAGAGCCAGCTGTATCTCCCTTTAAACGCTCGCCGCATAACTCACTCCCAGTTTGTACACGTATACAGTATTCTATCCTGGTCGCAGATGTCCTATTACAATGGTGCAACCTTCCCACTCCCTTCAGCCACTACAGAACATCTCCAACAAGCTTCCAGGAGAGTATTACGAAGATGGAGTAAAGCAGGAGGGGAAATTGGAACTTCAAAGCGAGCGGGCTGGGGAAGCTCCTCACGAATGGCGATAGTTGTAGTGATAATGATGACAGTAGTGACATATGGTAGTGATGATGGTGACAGTAGTAGTGATGATGGTGACAGTATTAGTGATGATGGTGACAATAGTAGTGATGATTGTAATAGAAGTAAGGATGATGATAGTAATGGTGCTTGTAGTAGTGATGATGGTGATAGTGATGATATCAGTAGTGATAATGGTGATAGTAGTAGTAATGATGGTGGTAATAGTGGTGATGATTGTAACCCATAGTAGAGTTGGGGATGTCGTTCTGATTTTGGCCAAACCAGCACTTCTTCTTTATAAGTAGATGAATAACTAAACAGATATATACGCCCATCTCCCCTTCAAACACTGGAATTATATATAACTTTCACCCCATTCTGTACCAGTGACGTCCTTTCAATATATTCTGGCAACTATTAGATGATTTTATTAAGTTTAGGAAGAACCTCTATCCATTAATAATTAAACCTCCTTGGGCCTACCATACTCAGCGTTCTTAGTGCAAATCTTAAATGCGGCTCATTTCGTTAAAAATAATCACTTTATCGATAATACAGGACGCGGGGAACTGTCATAGACACAATTATAGGTAGCGCCAACGAACTTGACAATAATCTGGACCCATTAACTTCTTATAACTCAAAATGAATGAAAGCAATCGGGCTGATATTTCCATCATTTGGGAAGAGTCCACCAGGAAATAGGTATGGAAATATACAGCCAGTTTGCTCAAGGTCCTATTGAGGTACGAAGTGGTCAAGGGTCTAGATAATTGTCAAGTTCGTTGACGATACCTATAGTATCATTTTTTTCACATTTTCATCTTTGGGAAACAAATAACCACTAAGATTATTTAACACTGACAACCACGTGGGGAAGAGATATTGTCTGCCTGAGAGTTTTCATGAAATGACAAAGATATGATGGCAACAATTTGTAAGCGCTGGTGCCAAGGTATAGCATTATGCTCTTATTGCATGTAAAATTGGCTTATGGGGATTATATTATACGTTCATCTTGACTTAGTATACATATTATTTTCACAATTAGGAGTGGGCATGGATACCTACAGTATCTATTGAAATATTAACAGGATTACTTTTGGGATGCTTGCTATGTGTTTGTGTAGGCCTAATATAATTGTTTGCATTCATCATAATTACTTTGTATATTGGACAATGCACTGAATATAATTTAACTATAGAAAAGAGTGATATTTTGATGACTGCGATTTATAGATTTTTGACTCACTGGATGACAACAGCTTTGCATCGGGCGAATTTGAAAGAGCGGGAAACCTAGCAGACAACGTTTTTTCCGGTTCCTCATGCAAGAATAACAAAACAGATTAACCCCTGTCACTTCCACGACAAATATATATATACAGTATATATATATATATATATATATATATATATATATATACTGTGTATATATATATATCATTATCAGGAGGCAGCAGTCACTGTTATCTTGCGAATGGTGAAAACTAGTGCATTGTAAATAAAGTTATTCACATTTGAGGTGAAATAAACAAACAAATGTTTGTCCCGTGACTAGATTCGCTCGATTGCGCGGCCACCATATCATCGCCTATGACTTCAGCTTGTTTACACTCGTTCAACTAGTTATTTATTTCAGCATTGTAACCATTCTTAAGTTACTATCCTTTGCTTTCGTACATCGATTCGGACTGCAGAAAATCATCTGCCGATGATTGTCACAGCCCAAAGCGGGCTGTGACACATGCACGAGGCAGGTGTCTGACTGACTGATTGTATGTGTTTGTTGTGTGTCGCAGACCGCCCGACATTTTTTTTTTTTTTTTTTTTTTTTCTATGTGATTGTGGGAGGCAAAAGGCATAACTGCCTATAGCGAGTGCCTCCCCCATAGTTGAAAGAGTGACAGGGCCAAAATCAAGGGACGTTCGAGCCAAATGCCTGGACACACATAGTTTGAAGCAATTTAAGTCATAGGGAAAGACTGATTCTGGGAGAGAGTTCCAGAGCTCAGCTGTTGAGTAGAAGAAAGTTTGAGAGTAACGTTTCACTCTTGGGTTGGAGAGTTGCACAGAGTAGGGGTGGGATTGAGTTGCAAGACGGGTACCACGTACCCTACGTAAAGGAGGTGGTATGCACTGGGATAGCTCTGAGGAACACTGATTATTATAGTAGCGATAGAATAGCGAGAGAGATGCAACATTGCGGCGGAGAGAGAGATTGCAGAGAGTTGGTGAGTGGACGGGAGTTAATGATACGAAAGGCCTTCCTTTCAACTTTGTCTAGGAGAGCGGTGTGAGAGGAACCTCCCCACACATGTGGGGACAACTAAGCATTCTCTCGCACGGTATTTAGTGGTTGTATAGCCCTGTAATAGCTCCAGGAGCCCAGGTGGCCATCCGGGCTTATTTACTTAATAAAATAGTTTACTAGTTGCCAGAATAAAATAAAAAATGCGTCACCAGTACAGAAGGGGTTAATACCAAGGGGCAAATAACGTATTGGAGTGAATTATAATGATTTTGGTACACCATGTCATGAGGTGTCTATACAGAACAATGAAAGGATGGTGGTTGACTGAACCCTTATCACTGGAATACAAAGGTTTGATCTACAGTATGTCAACCGGTATATCATTTTCCTGAGTGTGTGTTTGTTTGGGTGCTGGAATATATTTGGATGTTTGACGTACCTCCCAACACTATATAGTTTATGGTACACCGTTTCTGCTATACAGTATAATGAAAGAATGGTGGTTGACTGAACTCTTATCGCTGGAATACAAAGGTTCGATCTATTTCAACCTGTATATAATATTCTGGTGTGTGTGTGTGTGTGTGTGTGTGAATGTGAATGTGTGTGTCTGGCAGAGGGCGTGATTTAATGTAGTGTGTGAGTAGGGGGGGGGGGGCAGAAAGGGGTGACTTGATAGGATGTATTGTATGTGTGTGTGTGTGTGTGTGTGTGTGTCTAGGTGTCAATTATCTTATGGGCAAGTGATAGCGAGCCTGCAAAATAGCCATTTCGTGTACGGGAAGACGCATCTACGTCTTCATAGGATACTTAAAACTCTTTCTAACCATCAGGGGAGTATAGAAACCTTCAATTTAGATTTTCAACTCCTAAAGTTGTCTTTGAAGGAGTTTATTTGACAAAATATTTATTTTGGAGAGATAATTATGATATCAGGATAATTATTACGGTATACAGATAAATACTAAGCGGCATCATAGGAGCCTGAAAGGGTTAAGAGATATCGGCCTTTGGCCAGGAGATTATTGTATCGACAAATATACAAATTTAATTTTAAGGGGGTCAGGGTGGATATCTTTAAGTTTGAAGAAAGTCTGAGAAGGCAATTATGTTAGCTAGGAGACAAACTAAAATATATTGCTTAAAATTGCAATAAAAAATGTCAATAGTATATAAATACAACATCCTAATAACCCACAAGACAGTATCGAGACACTATAGAATTCTACTATTTGACAGATGTCTCTTGCATTATGACTATTTTGTATCTTAGAGTTCCTCACACACTTCGGTACATAAGATTGTATTTACTAAGTGATAAATACAGGTTGACAAGCATGTGGGATATTGAGTTTATCACAAGGTTGGTGAAAATACATGAACTGAATACTGCAAACGATTAGGTAGCATGGCACAAAGATAAATATATATATATATATATATATATATATATATATTTTTTTTTTTTTAATCAATAAAACATTGTTAGGATCATTATATCATTGTTGATTGTATTTCTTTGTATTACGTTTCAGTTCAAACATTTAGCTAGTAGACTAATGTAACTAATGTCACAAATAATGTGTATACTGTACATATATTATTATCATACATTTTTGTAAACAAACATATTTATTTAATGAAGATACACAATAATCATAATTTAATAATACTATTCATCATTAATACGCAAGCCTAAATCATAACAGAACTCTCTCTCCTCAGATGAACGCCTTCAAGGATTGTATCAACACAGACGAGTAAAGCCACAACGCACTATAACATTATATTACATGTTCAACTCTACCCCACGACAAAAATAAGAAAACAAAAGATAAAAGAAAACAAACAAACAACTGTGTAGCAATAATAATGTCCACTTTAGATATACACAATGCTGGACATATCAACAATATACAGTATGTACAGTGGGTGAATGGATTACCGGAAGTAATATTTTGATATAAATATTCTAGAATCTTACATATTAATTCGACCTAATACTAAACATAACTTTATCTAGTGGCTAAATATGACGATTCCTAGACAATATGACATGTATGACTGTTACATATATCAATAGTTGTACAGATGCCTCCATATGTTCGTATCTAGACGGTGACCCGATTCTAACAGGTATGGGTTCTATTTTGATGGACAGTTCTGAAATATCTGGCTGATCTGTGTATGTTGGAATTGTACATCAAAATATATGCATTATTAACCCTCTCCGACATATGACGCGATGTTGAGCCTATTGGAGATACTTTAAAGCCATTGTTACCATCAGGGGTATTTCGAAACCTTTAGTTTAGTAGTTTAGTTACTTCAATCTCTGCAGTTGTCTTTGAGTTAGCTGTGGGCAGAAAACTAATTTTGGAGCGGTAATTATAAGAGTGAGAGAACTCTATTTCTTATTGCTAATCTGGCAACCTCTGCGTCATAAATGCGTGAAAGGGTTAAGGGCCGTTTTTATTGTCCCCCTTCTTCCTCATGTTTAGCCTCATTAGTGTTCAGATTTTAAGACGTTCGGCCCATTAGTTTGGCGATTTTAAGACCTTCTGTCCCATTTCCTTGCCAATTTAAGACTTTTCGTGCTATTTAGGTGTCCACATTTTTCCTGGCGAACGATAGTGAGCCTGTAATTTTGGAAGAACCGGCCTTCGGCCGGGAAATTTTTCTACCGAAAAATGAATCCTACAGTTTAATCTAGAATGGGGATCTAATGGATGTTTGTTTAAGTTTGATGGAGGAAACTAATATAATAATTAATAAATAAAACAATCGACCAAAAAGTGAACCATCCCCCCTTAAAAGTAGTAAAGTAGTAAACATGAAATGGGGTAACTGCATAAATACTGTAGATAATTATGTTATAACCTTTATATGGATACCATTTTGATTATAGTTGAACGGAATAATATTTGTTAAGTGTTGTCCTCACTGTAATGTATGATGGTTGTTGATGACTGGCTGGAAACACGGCACTTGGAGCACTCTATTAGTTTATTCTTTTGTTTGCACAATGATATGACAATTTGTTTAAGCAATATTGAAGAAACTTACGTCATAATTCAACTATCCCCCTATAGTTGGTGCTAATAGCACAAGTAATTGTATAGCATATACTATTCCTTAACTGCGCTTACTGTTATTGTATACTGTTAATATCATTGATTAATATACTTGCTTAATTAATATATTCTTCAGCATCATAATGGTTTTACTTAGTAACCTGAGGACGAGTCGTGGAAGGTATGGTATTGATTTATCTTTACTATCAACAAAACACTGAAATGACATGTAGGCCTACAGTATGTAAGACAAACACAGGGTCAAATAAAACTACATTTAAGTTTGCATCATTAGTATAATCAGGAGATCAGATAAGCTTGAGAAATTATGGAATCAGAAATGTGAAAATGGAAGATAAGCAAGTGTTGAAAATCGGACGGGAAAACGAAAATTATAATAATCAATAAATATGTTGGAGGACAACAACAACAACAACAACAACATTAGTAACAACAACAACATTAGTGAGGCTACATGTGTCAATGACATATATTGTTGGAGGACAACAACAACAACAACAACAACATTAGTGAGGCTACATGTGTCAATGACATATATTGTTGGAGGACAACAACAACAACAACAACAACATTAGTGAGGCTACATGTGTCAATGACATATATTGTTGGAGGACAACAACAACAACAACAACAACAACAACATTAGTGAGGCTACATGTGTCAATGACATATATTGTTGGAGGACAACAACAACAACAACAACAACATTAGTGAGGCTACATGTGTCAATGACATATATTGTTGGAGGACAACAACAACAACAACAACATTAGTGAGGCTACATGTGTCAATGACATATCGGTATGAGTTCAAAATAAAATATTAATGGCAAAAGATCAAAAGAGAGAGATGCTGAGAAAAGGCAAATAAAGGTTATTATTGAATAATAAGGTTGTATTTAATCAACATCGAAATATGATAAGTGAAAAAATGGGTAAGGATAGTAGAAGCACAGAATAATTATGATGAATTATTTCGAGTGTATAACATGATGCTAACTAATCAACTTGTGCTGTATATACGGTAATAACATTGCACTAGCATTGTAACTAACCAAAGTATAACACTCCGATATACAATACTTTACATGTACCCACTATATAATAGTATGTGTGTATTATTATAATTTTTCCACCAACCAACTTCACTTCTAAACTCAAAGAAATCAACAAATACATGTGGCACTCCAAGGATTCGAACCTAGGATACTCACATCGAAATTCCGCGCACTTATGTATTACGCTATCAAGACAGTAATTAATGTAATGAATGTCCATCATTAATATCAAATCTAACAGTAATAAAGTGACTTTAATGACGAAATGGTTCTAAATATTGATTTAATATGTCAAACTCTGAAATAGTTTATGTGTAATACTGCCAATAATATCACTGTCCCTGTGGTACTGAGGGAGACGCTTCTTGCTGGTATTGAAGAGGGAACAGTGATAGGGAAGAATTGAGTGAAATTGAAATGTAGGTTCAATGTGTGTTATGTGTGTGTGTGTATGAGTGTGCCTCTGTTTCCGTGTGTATCTGTGTCTGTGTGTGTGTGTATGTATGAGTGTTTCTGTCTGTGTGTGTATGTATGTATATGTACGTGCGGGCTGATCTCTGAGTTAAATTAAGGTTATGATTGTCTAACGACCATGGTTCTTACGGAAGTTGTAGTGATGACAAAATTGATAATGAACTAGTAAATTTGATATAGTTAGTTAGTTGAGAGGAGGCTTTCTGTTTGTTTCCTAGATCTCCATCAATCTTTAAAAACGTACCCATTTGTTGTAGAACAATTGCCGCCACCACCTTTACCACGTATATTTAGAGTAAAGTAAACTTGTAATCCAGCCACAAGATATTTATTCAGGAACAAAACTTAATGCATGCAGGAGCTTAAGTACTAGAACATATTTGCAGGAAGAATACTCCCATGTGGAGAGAAATAAGACCCAGACCTCATATCGAGGCCACGTCATCTGTCTAAGTGTGCTAAAACCTCGCTCTCCCTTTCTCACCCACACCCCACAGATGTGACGGAAAACTATATTACGTGGACAGTGCCTGGAGAACTCAAAAGTGCATGAGTAATGTCTAGCAAAGCCTGACACGGGTAGAATAAGACCAGAATGTGACACTGATATAACCTTCAGATTGTACAGTCCCTTGATTAAATACACAGTTCACTGCAAGTAAACCACTATAAAATTATATGAGAGTTGTAATAATGATTCCTATAATAATTACTAAAGATAACATGTAATACGCCGGGGCGCCCCTACTTAAATGCTTGCATACCACTGCAAGGCAGCATCTTAAAAGTGTATAGAAGCCAAACAAATTTAAGGTAAAGACCAACAAAAATGAATAAATTGAGTAATTGGTTAGTAGGTTAGTGGCATGGATTGTTATGGTATTTTGCTATTAAAAATAAATTCACAGACATGTACCAATAAATTGGAACACAATATATACAATAGTACGTATAAAAATCGAGTAAGGCAAACAGAAATGCACAAAAACATGGTAAAAAGAAACAAATGCAAAAACACAGTAAACTACTAAAGGTAGTATTGCTAAATAATATTTCTAACAAAGAAAACAAAAACACAAAGACTCATCAAAATTCAATGAAGTCTGATGTTGCCCTATTATCAAAGTAAAGTATAAAATGTCAACCATAATACTCCTAGGGAAAACAAAAACAACCAAACATACAACCGAATGTAAAATAAAGGAACAAAATACTATCCAAAGGAAATATAACCACACCAATATTAAACGCAATAGATCCACATAAACCTGTGGTGCATAACATTATAATGTCATAGTTTGTCATAAACCATAGTTAAACCATTGCCATAATATATCACTCATAAAACTCTGGTAAAATGTGTATCATTCTTTTCAGCCGGTACCCGTACCCTTATTATTGTTTTTCCATGGCCATCTATATCAGAATATAATTCACACGCTCGTCATCGTAAAACAAAAATACAACACAGTGTAAACCAATTCTAAAAAAATACACCAATCTAATTCTCAGAACCCACATGAATCAAGACTAAGAAAATGATTTACAATAACGTGCACATCACATAAATGTTGGGCATAAGCCATCAAATATACCTCACACGGACAAACCAAACAAAGAAAAACAAATACTCATGACCACATTAAAAACCCTTCAAAAAATCATATATATGCATCAGCAAGTACCACACACAGATACTACTAAATCAACTCCAACATGTTTCAATCATAAAATCCCACACAACATCATATAAATGTTGGGGAAAAATAATCCATTTACAAAAGATATATCACATAGGTTATACAAACATTATCTTTTTACTCTAATGAAGACCACCAAAACAAATATTACACAAGTATACTCATATGTATACCATTAAAGAACCCTCCATAATAAACCTTCTTCATATAACCTCAGAAGTTTAGTAACCAGGGAAACACCACAAGTGAATCCAAATCCATACTCCACCATAAACACGTACATTCCCTGACACTTTATCACAAACTTGCGTAACCTACAAAATACTTCACTCTAACAATGTATACATGAAACTCCCCCCCCCCCCAAAAAAAAAACAAAAACAAAACAAATACCGGTATATATATATATTAATTTTCTAAGATCATTCCTAAAAATTAATAACGCATCACTCCCCATCAGTGTAATCAAAATTGCAAACCTCTCAAAAGATTTTTTTCCATAAATATTTGTTTTCAAATAAAGGTCCAAAACAGAAATATTCAAACATCTTTCAATTTTGTGTTCACGGACAGAATCAGAATTATTTAGTTTGTGCGACTCAATTTTGGTCCATTCATAATAGTTCTCATTTCTTTAAGTTTCAAACACATGTCTGGAGAGGGTAATTCAATTTCTGATTATAAAAAAAAATACAAATACCAAATATTAACTCGTGCAATACTAAGAATAAATAAGTATATATGTGAGTGTATGTAAGAGCATGTGTAAATTACTGGATACTAATGTGTTTGAATTTGTATGCATATATGAAATGTATGTCAATGTGTATGCATGGACAATATAATAATAATAATGATAATGTTGGTAGTGGTAGTAAGGGTTAACAAAAAAAAAACGTTAAAATGTAAGTACATGTATGTGGATGCATCGATATGTGTGTATGTAGTTATGTATGTGTGTGTAGGTGTGTATGCATGGATTTATACAATAATTAAATTAAATATATTGGAATAGATGTATGATTGAATATATGGATGAAAGTTGAGACAACCGAAGAATGTAAGCATGTGAGAATATGTAGATGAATTGGAAGAGGAGTGAATGTGTGCAGGTTATAGTGTGCAAAGGGTGTGAATTATATTCTTTGCTAGAATGTGAAGATTGAGTAAATGTACCAAATCAATAATATACATAATTCAAAGTGTAGAATGTACGTAAATGTAAGTAAGGAATGTAAGATTGCGTATGTGACTAATTGAATGCAAGGTCAAGTTGTATTAAAAAAAAAAAAAAAAAAAAAAAAAAAATGCTATATAACAAAGAATGTATGGTCCTTGACCATAAGCACTAAAGAAGTACTTCCGTCCGCCAATTAGGGTACGGGATTAGCTCAGGTGGCGAGGCAAGATTTAACCTTTAAATCTTGTCACAGGGAAGATCCTGCCACACCCTCGCTCTTGACCAATCAACGGCCTCCTGTGACGCAACAACCAGAGCCAGCTGTATCTCCCTTTAAACGCTCGCCGCATAACTCACTCCCAGTTTGTACACGTATACAGTATTCTATCCTGGTCGCAGATGTCCTATTACAAAGGTGCAACCTTCCCACTCCCTTCAGCCACTACAGAACATCTCCAACAAGCTTCCAGGAGAGTATTACGAAGATGGAGTAAAGCAGGAGGGGAAATTGGAACTTCAAAGCGAGCGGGCTGGGGAAACTCCTCCCGAATGGCGATAGTTGTTGTTGTTGTTGTTGTTCCCCAGGCTGTCTGGCCGAACAGCCCCAAGGTCTCGAGCAAGGCCAAGGCCATAAACGAGCGCCCCCACAAAATCCTCCCTGCTTACCACTAACAAAGCCCGGGTGACCGAAGCCACTCCAAGGCAGGGAGCTGAGGAAGGTGCGGAAACGCCCGGGAAACCAAAGCCCCACCCAAGGCCCTGTGCCCCTCAGCAATTATGAAGGGAAAGTTGAGGGGCAAGGGAAAAATGTGACGCTTTGGCTCCCAATCTGCCAACTTCTAGGTTGGAAGTAAGGAGGTCAATCCACGGAAAAGACGCCGCCACTTGAGACCTAGAAGATATATAAGTAAAAGGAACAGTCAGAGTAAGCTATGGGTATGGCAGAGATCGCTCAGTTCTCACTCGGATAGACCAGCCCATCACCACATGACTAGAACCCAATCCTCTCAGCATCAGCTAGGAAAGGCCCTAGAGAGCCGCCTTTGGCGGGGGGATAGCTCCCCTATTACAACCCCTTTCGGGGTTGGGCACCCGCCTTGGCGATAGTTGTAGTGATAATGATGACAGTAGTGACATATGGTAGTGATGATGGTGACAGTAGTAGTGATGATGGTGACAGTATTAGTAGTAGTGATGATGGTGACAGTATTAGTGATGAGGTTAAAATACAGGCTCGCTATTGCTCGCTAGATTTTTTTTTACACCTAAATGACACAAAAAGTCTGAATATTGACAACAAAATTGGGCAAAAGGTCTTAAAATCACAAAATTAATGGGTCGACCGTCTAAAAATCCGAAAACTAATGGGGCTAATCATAGTAAAAAGAGGGACCACAACAACGACCCATCTGTTCTTAATTGATTTACATGACAATTTGTAACTCATTGCAAAATTATGACATCTACCAAAGTTTTTGTGTGCAAGATCTTGTTAGTATGATTCATAACCTATTAGCATACTGGATGCTTTACTATGTATTTATGCATATATATGGATGCTTTCAAAAATGATGTAGATAACATGCATATCATCTATTATATAAAGGGCACTATCAATCTGTTTGTTCACGAACTACTCCTTCAGTTTTCAGGAGGGAGAGCCCATACCTGGCATGCTTTCAAAGGGGGTGCCGGAGCAGGTTTTGAGCCGGGGGTTGGGGGTGGGGGAGGTGCATATATATAAATGTCTTACAATTATTGTCTACTGTCTATTGCCTTTATGTAATGATGTATGTTGCAATGTATTATATATATGGCAAAATTATATAATTTGACTGTATATATATATATATATAATTATATATAATTATATATATATAATTATATATATATATATATATATATATATATATATATTTTCTTTAATACATACGAGGTTGAAAGAAATGGCAATTTCTGCGTTGGAAATTTTATTATTCAAAGTTTCCAGGTCTCTGATGAGTTTTCGCTGGGAGTTAACCGACGTGAAAGACGAGTCTGCGTCATACCAATATAGGAATGAGGTCCACAGTCCTCGTAATTACAGGTATTAATTAATTAAAGGTTGGGTGGACATGCTTGGAGATTATTTCTCTTCTAACATAGGTGGAGATGGAGGATAGAAGATAACGGCAGGGGCATTCACTATCGCCGTTGAGGCATCGCCTCAACGGCGATAATGAATGCCCCCGCCGTTATCTTCTATCCTCCATCTCCGCCTATGTTAGGAGAGCCCTCACGCACTGCTCTACCGGGGCCGACACCCACCAGGAACTAGAAAGACTATCCCAAGTTATAGTAAATAACGGATACTCCAACTCAGACATCTCCAGCACCATCAACCACCATCTTGAAAAATGGTACACCCAAAGCCCTCCCAACATTGACCCCCCCCAATGAAATTAAGATCTTCTACCGCAATTACATGTCCTCTGAACACAAAAATGACGAGGCCGTCTTAAAAGAAATAATCTCCAAGCATGTCCACCCAACCAACCCGGAAAACAAAATCAAATTAATAATTTATTACAAATCCCCAAGACCTCCAACCTCGTTCTCCGCAACAAACCAGCCTCCACCAAGATAAAGAGCCCGATGACCGACGATCATGTCATTTACCAACATACCTGTAATTATGAGGACTGTGGACCTCATTCCTATATTGGTATGACGCAGACTCGTCTTTCACGTCGGTTAACTCTTCACCTTCAGGCTGGAGCCATCAAAGACCACTATCTCACCCCTAACCACCCTCACCTCACACGCAACGAGTTAGAGAAACACACCCCCATACTCGATAAAGAAAGTGACCCAAGGAGATTACCTATACTCGAAGCTTTATATATCCAAGCCTTACATCCCAACATCAACAACCAAACTCTGGACCTTCAGATCCTTCCTTTTGCCAAAAGGCACTACCCTACAGGACCTAACACCCCTCCTCGCCCCCCGGTGCCCTTGACGCAGCCCCCGCGCTACCTCCTTCAGCTTCATCTTCTGCAGGCGCCACACAACTTAGGCCACGCCCCTCGACACGCAGCCAATCAGCTTCGACCCCACCTACTGACCACCATCCCGCATCCAGTGCGCATGCGTGAAGCGGTTACCCCTTTCTCTCTCCTAGTTTACCCTTCCACCAATAGCAGACTTTTGCCCCCTGTTTTCCGCCTCCTCTGATCCTCCACCCTCTATATACCCTTCCTGTTTACCTTTTATATCATTCCTTCCTTACTTAATAATGCTGGTTGTCCAGTGAAACGCGTCGTATATCCTGTATCTTCATGTACTTTAATGTAACCCTGTACCACCATGAATTTTGCTCATCTCCTTCATCTACTTCCTGCCACCCAGCGAAAACTCATCAGAGACCTGGAAACTTTGAATAATAAAATTTCCAACGCAGAAATTGCCATTTCTTTCAACCTCGTATGTATTAAAGACAATTTATTACCTGGCTTGACCAACATATATATATATATATATATATATATATATATATATATATATATATATATATATATATTTTCTTTAATACATACGAGGTTGAAAGAAATGGCAATTTCTGCGTTGGAAATTTTATTATTCAAAGTTTCCAGGTCTCTGATGAGTTTTCGCTGGGTGGCAGGAAGTAGATGAAGGAGATGAGCAAAATTCATGGTGGTACAGGGTTACATAAATGTACATGATGATACAGGATATACGACGCGTTTCAATGGACAACCAGCATTATCAAGTAAGGAAGGAATGAAATAAAAGGTAAACAGGAAGGGTATATATAGAGGGTGGAGGATCAGAGGAGGAGGAAAACAGGGGGCAAAAGTCTGCTATTGGTGGAAGCGTAAACTAGGAGAGAGAAGGGGTTAACCGCTCCACGCATGCGCACTGGATGCGGGATGGTGGTCAGTAGGTGGGGTCGAAGCTGATTGGCTGCGTGTCGAGGGGCGTGGCCTAAGTTGTGTGGCGCCTGCAGAAGACGAAGCTGAAGGAAGTAGCGCGGGGGGCTGCGTCAAGGGCACCGGGGGGCGAGGAGGGGTGTTAGGTCCTGTAGGGTAGTGCCTTTTGGCAGAAGGAAGGATCTGAAGGTCCAGAGTTTGGTTGTTGATGTTGGGATGTAAGGCTTGGATATATAAAGCTTCGAGTATAGGTAATCTCCTTGGGTCACTTTCTTTATCGAGTATGGTGGTGTGTTTCTCTAACTCGTTGCGTGTGAGGTGAGGGTGGTTAGGGGTGAGATAGTGGTCTTTGATGGCTCCAGCCTGAAGGTGAAGAGTTAACCGACGTGAAAGACGAGTCTGCGTCATACCAATATAGGAATGAGGTCCACAGTCCTCATAATTACAGGTATGTTGGTAAATGACGTGATCGTCGGTCATCGGGCTCTTTATCTTGGTGGAGGCTGGTTTGTTGCGGAGAACGAGGTTGGAGGTCTTGGGGGATTTGTAATAAATTATTAATTTGATTTTGTTTTCCGGGTTGGTTGGGTGGACATGCTTGGAGATTATTTCTTTTAAGACGGCCTCGTCATTTTTGTGTTCAGAGGACATGTAATTGCGGTAGAAGATCTTAATTTCATTGGGGGGGTCAATGTTGGGAGGGCTTTGAGTGTACCATTTTTCAAGATGGTGGTTGATGTGCTGGAGATGTCGGAGTTGGAGTATCCGTTATTTACTAAAACTTGGGATAGTCTTTCTAGTTCCTGGTGGGTGTCGGCCCAGGTAGAGCAGTGCGTGAGGGCTCTCCTAACATAGGCGGAGATGGAGGATAGAAGATAACGGCGGGGGCATTCACTATCGCCGTTGAGGCATTGTCCTGTGTTAGTAGGTTTAATGTAGACGGTGGTTTTGAACCCATGGTCGTTCAGAGCTACGAGGATGTCGAGGAAGGGGAGTTGTCCATTGTTAGATTTTTCAAAGGTGAAGTTAAGTCCGGAGGAGGTCATGAAGCGACGCTGGAGTTCCTGTAGTTCGTGGAGGTCCTTGATTTGCACGAAGATGTCATCCACGTATCTACAGTAGACGGCTGGTCGTTGGGCAGCTAGGAGCTCTTCCTCGATGGTACCCATGAAAAAGTTCGCAAAAAGAACTCATAGGGGGCTGCCCATCGCCACACCGTCTATCTGCTTGTACATGTTGCCCCGGGGGCAAAGGAAGGGGGCCTCCTTGGTACATAGCTCCAGTAGTGTTTTCAGGGCCTTCTCCGGGATGTCCAGTGTAGGTGTATCAGGGCAATGATAAATTCGACGTAGAATCATGTCAATGGTCCTATCCACTGGCACGTTGGTGAACAGGCTTTCTACGTCGAGAGAGGCGATAGTGTGGTTGTTGTTACGGGGGGCGTCTCGTAAAATTTCCAAGAAATCGTGGGCTGAGTTAAGGTTGAATTGGCTGGGCACGTAGGGGGTGAGGAGGTTGTTCAGGGCCTTGGCGATCTGGTAGGTGGCAGTGGGGATCTGGGAGATGATGGGGCGGAGGGGGTTCCCAGGTTTGTGTGTTTTGATGGTTCCGTACGCATAACCAGGGGTGTATTCTCCGACGAGTTTTTTAAGGTGGATCCCTCCTTGTTTGGCGTTGATGGCGGTGATGGTGGTGTTGGCAATACGTTTGATTTCGTCGGTTGGGTTGCGGGTGATCTTTTTAAATTTAGTGTTGTCACTTAAGATGACGTCCATTTTTCTAAGATATTCCTCCTTGTCATGGATCACGAGGCAGGAAGCTTTATCCGCACGACGGATGATGATGTTGGGGTTGTCTCTTAATAGTTTGGCAGCTTGGAAGTGTTGTTTGTTGAGTATTTTGCTATGGTGAGTTCCTCTGGTTTTGGCAACAAACAACACTTCCAAGCTGCCAAACTATTAAGAGACAACCCCAACATCATCATCCGTCGTGCGGATAAAGCTTCCTGCCTCGTGATCCATGACAAGGAGGAATATCTTAGAAAAATGGACGTCATCTTAAGTGACAACACTAAATTTAAAAAGATCACCCGCAACCCAACCGACGAAATCAAACGTATTGCCAACACCACCATCACCGCCATCAACGCCAAACAAGGAGGGATCCACCTTAAAAAACTCGTCGGAGAATACACCCCTGGTTATGCGTACGGAACCATCAAAACACACAAACCTGGGAACCCCCTCCGCCCCATCATCTCCCAGATCCCCACTGCCACCTACCAGATCGCCAAGGCCCTGAACAACCTCCTCACCCCCTACGTGCCCAGCCAATTCAACCTTAACTCAGCCCACGATTTCTTGGAAATTTTACGAGACGCCCCCCGTAACAACAACCACACTATCGCCTCTCTCGACGTAGAAAGCCTGTTCACCAACGTGCCAGTGGATAGGACCATTGACATGATTCTACGTCGAATTATCATTGCCCTGATACACCTACACTGGACATCCCGGAGAAGGCCCTGAAAACACTACTGGAGCTATGTACCAAGGAGGCCCCCTTCCTTTGCCCCCGGGGCAACATGTACAAGCAGATAGACGGTGTGGCGATGGGCAGCCCCCTAGGAGTTCTTTTTGCGAACTTTTTCATGGGTACCATCGAGGAAGAGCTCCTAGCTGCCCAACGTCCAGCCGTCTACTGTAGATACGTGGATGACATCTTCGTGCAAATCAAGGACCTCCACGAACTACAGGAACTCCAGCGTCGCTTCATGACCTCCTCCGGACTTAACTTCACCTTTGAAAAATCTAACAATGGACAACTCCCCTTCCTCGACATCCTCGTAGCTCTGAACGACCATGGGTTCAAAACCACCGTCTACATTAAACCTACTAACACAGGACAATGCCTCAACGGCGATAGTGAATGCCCCCGCCGTTATCTTCTATCCTCCATCTCCGCCTATGTTAGGAGAGCCCTCACGCACTGCTCTACCTGGGCCGACACCCACCAGGAACTAGAAAGACTATCCCAAGTTTTAGTAAATAACGGATACTCCAACTCCGACATCTCCAGCACCATCAACCACCATCTTGAAAATGGTACACTCAAAGCCCTCCCAACATTGACCCCCCCAATGAAATTAAGATCTTCTACCGCAATTACATGTCCTCTGAACACAAAAATGACGAGGCCGTCTTAAAAGAAATAATCTCCAAGCATGTCCACCCAACCAACCCGGAAAACAAAATCAAATTAATAATTTATTACAAATCCCCCAAGACCTCCAACCTCGTTCTCCGCAACAAACCAGCCTCCACCAAGATAAAGAGCCCGATGACCGACGATCACGTCATTTACCAACATACCTGTAATTATGAGGACTGTGGACCTCATTCCTATATTGGTATGACGCAGACTCGTCTTTCACGTCGGTTAACTCTTCACCTTCAGGCTGGAGCCATCAAAGACCACTATCTCACCCCTAACCACCCTCACCTCACACGCAACGAGTTAGAGAAACACACCACCATACTCGATAAAGAAAGTGACCCAAGGAGATTACCTATACTCGAAGCTTTATATATCCAAGCCTTACATCCCAACATCAACAACCAAACTCTGGACCTTCAGATCCTTCCTTCTGCCAAAAGGCACTACCCTACAGGACCTAACACCCCTCCTCGCCCCCGGTGCCCTTGACGCAGCCCCCCGCGCTACCTCCTTCAGCTTCGTCTTCTGCAGGCGCCACACAACTTAGGCCACGCCCCTCGACACGCAGCCAATCAGCTTCGACCCCACCTACTGACCACCATCCCGCATCCAGTGCGCATGCGTGGAGCGGTTAACCCCTTTCTCTCTCCTAGTTTACCCTTCCACCAATAGCAGACTTTTGCCCCCTGTTTTCCTCCTCCTCTGATCCTCCACCCTCTATATATACCCTTCCTGTTTACCTTTTATTTCATTCCTTCCTTACTTGATAATGCTGGTTGTCCAGTGAAACGCGTCGTATATCCTGTATCATCATGTACATTTATGTAACCCTGTACCACCATGAATTTTGCTCATCTCCTTCATCTACTTCCTGCCACCCAGCGAAAACTCATCAGAGACCTGGAAACTTTGAATAATAAAATTTCCAACGCAGAAATTGCCATTTCTTTCAACCTCGTATGTATTAAAGAAAATTTATTACCTGGCTTTACTAACATATATATATATATATATATATATATATATATATATATATAATATATATATATATATATATGTGTATATATATTTATTTTATATATATATACTGTATATGAAGAGCAAGACCCGCTGGGTCCATCATCAGGCCTATACAAATAACATGCAACTTACGCAAATATTCAGCAATCACACTAAAAACATATACAAGAGCCTAGCCATTTAGAAAAACTGCAGACATGAAAACAAAAAATATTCGTTCAAGTGTAAAAAATCGAAGGTGAACAGTCTCATCGATAAACAACAAATATTTAGTTTATTGAAAATGTGGTGTATCAGATCAAGGGAAGATTAATAGTAATGGTAACTACTATATATATATATATATATATATATATATATATATATATATATATGCACAGCTTCTTGCTCTGTACAGGGATACAGTGCGTCCTTGTATTGAGTATTATTCACATGTGTGGGGAGGATCATCTCACACCACACTCCTAGACAAAGTAAAAAGGAAAGCCTTTCGTATCATTAACTCCCGTCCACTCACCAACTCTCTGCAACCTCTCTCTCTTTGCCGCAATGTTGCATCTCTCTCGCTATTATATCGCTACTACAATAATCAGTGTTCCTCGGAGCTTTCCCAGTGTATACAACCTCCTCTACGTAGGATACGTAGTACCCGCCTTGCAACACAATCTCACCCCTACTCTGTGCAACTCTTCAACCCAAGAGTGAAATGCTATTCTCAGACTTTTTTCTATTCAACTGCTGATCTCTGAAACCATCTCCCAGAATCAGTCTTCCCCTCTTCCTATGACTTAAATTGCTTCAAACTCTGTGTGGCCAGGCAATTTAGCTCGAAAGTCCCTAGATTTTTGTCCTGTCACTCTTTCAAAACTGGGGGAGGCACTCGCTGCAGGCAATTATGCCTTTTGTCTCCCTCATTCACATAGAAAATAAATAAATATTTAAATATAATTATATACTGTATATATATACCGGTATATATAATAAGAAATTTGGTGGTGAAAGGCAAAGTTCCTCATAAGATCCAAGGCCTGAAAAAAGCCTTTTAAAACACTCCAGGGTCACTCAAAACGAAGCAATACGTGATTAGGTGAGATAATTCCCCTCAATTACTTGCTACCATTCCTACATATGTGTCCCCCCCCCCTTTCCCCTCATTTTCCCCCCTTCTCAATTATCACCTATTTTTCCTCCTATTCCCCCTTTTATTGGGTAATTTTTGGCGCAAATTTCCTTTCTGCAGACTCTACAGCATGGACGAGGCATCCAGAGATCCTTGCAACAGAGAGATTTCTACTTGGAGCCATCAGTGTCGCTTGAGAACTTGGGAGGAGAGGATATATGCCGACGCGGCTCTCCCCTCATGAATGGACCGGTCGACAATAATACATATTTTTCACCCTCCAAATACTATTCTCACTTGTTTTATTGCTCATAAATGTTAATATCTTCATATTAAACCAAAAATAGGCGGATATGAATAAGTAATAGCAATATTTATGGTAAAATTACAATTTTCGTTGGGAATGAACCAAAATACCTCCGCATGGCAGGACGTTTCAAATACCATAGTCTAGCCTTAGCCGGGTTAAGAGGAATCAGCATTCGACTGGGATATTTTTATATAAAAAAATATACAAATTTATCTTGAAGGAGGTTCTAGGGGGGATGTGTTTTTGTTTAAGCTTGATGGAGGTCTAGGGAGAAAACTAAGCAAATAATATAAGATACATACAGTATATGTGCCAAAAAATACGTCCATCCCCCCTTAAATAGAAGATATTTTGAGTTATGGATAAAAAGGGTATTATACAATTATGTGTCTCCTTTGTCATAAGGTTTAGAAAATATAACGCCAATACCTAAAACTGCCACATACTTCTCTCCCGGCGACTTCTTTGTATTTTTTTGTTCTGGCTACTATTAGACGATTGTATTCAGTTTAAAAAGGGCCTCTAGCAAAAAACAGGCTTCGAACTATATCACTCAACCCTTTTTACTTCCAGAAATCCTTCTAAAACTGCACAAAATCGTCTAAACATAACTGGAGTAAAATTAAAAAGACGTCGACGGTACAGAAGGGGTTAATAGAAGAACATAAGAAAATGGGAGTCTGCAAATACAAGGCAGATCCCTGTCACACCCAACCCCAATTACAAGGCCCAATTATAGGCCCAACTCACTAATACCTTGAGTACTGACCCCACCAAAACGGTCAGAGGTTAACACAAGATAACGGGGGTCTGCTGAGCGCCGATTGGCCCACACCTGGTAGATCCCCCTCACACCCAACCCATCTTGTCCATATGCCTATCTAATTTTATCTTAAAGCTCCCTATCGTTCTTGATCCCACTATATCACTTGGTAGCCTATTCCACCCATCTACAACTCTGTTACCAAACCAATATTTGCCTATATCTTTTCTGAAACGAATTTTATCTAATTTATAACCATTTGTTCGAGTTCTTTCGCTATCACTGAGCTTCAGTAGATTTGTCATGTCTCCTTTATTTACCCCACTGAACCACTTGAACACTTCTATCATATCCCCTCTAACTCTGCATCTTTCTAACGAATGTAAGCCTAATTTCTTCAACATTTCTTCATATGGAAGATTTATAATATTATGAATCATATTTGTTGTACTCTCTCCAAGGAATCTGTCCAATCTGTAATAAGGACACCCAAATTGAACAGCATAATCCATATGGGGTCTCACTAATGACAAGTAAAGTTTCAAGATAACATCGGCAGTTCTGTTACTCACACTCCTTGAGATGAACCCCAGAATCCTGTTTGCCTTGTTACGTACGCTTATACACTGTTTTCTAGGTTTCAAATCGTTGCTAACAAACACACCAACATCTTTCTCGCAGTCTGAGTTTTCTAATTCAGCATTAGCTAGTTTAGATTTTGCATTAGTATTCGTCTTACCTATCTTTAATACCTTGCATTTGTCAATGTTAAAATTCATCTGCCACTTGACTGATCATTCGTGGTTAGGTATCTAGATCCCTTTGGAGGCACTCTATGTCGCTATCTGAATCTATTGGTCTCCCTATTTTGGTATCGTCTGCGAATTTACTTATCCTACTAGTTATACCTAAATCAAGGTCTTTTATGTATATGATAAATAAAAGAGGACCCAATACAGATCCCTGGAGGACACCACTCTTGACTGATCCCCACTCTGACTTAGTACCATTTATGCTGACTCTCTGCTTCCTACCAATTAGCCATGACCTAATCCATCCGAATAACGCCCCACCTATTCCATGCCCCTCAACCTTTCTCATCAATCTCTCATGAGGGACTCTGTCGAAAGCTTTACTGAAATCTAAATATATAATATCATATGATTTGTCATTATCTACTGCTTCATATACCTCTGAGAAAAAGCTAAGCAAATTAATAAGGCAAGAACGTCCCTGAGTGAATCCATGCTGAGAAGAATTGATTAAGTTAAATGTTTCTAAGTGGTTTCTCATTTTCCTAGCAATAATTGACTCTAGTAGCTTTCCTATGATTGAAGTGAGACTAATGGGTCGATAATTTGATGCTATGGATTTATCACCTTTTTGATGATCGGAACTACATTTGCAAGCTTCCAAGCTTCTGGAACTATACCTTTTTCTAATGACTTGTTAAAAAGAAATGTTAATGGGTAACTTAGCTCATCTCTGCATTCTTTTAATACTCTAGCATATACCTCATCAGGACCAGGTGATTTCTGAGGCTTCAGTCTGTCAATTTCCTTAAGCACATAATTTGTTCTTATAGTAATCGTACTTAACCTATGTTCTATACTATCGCTGTATACCTTACTGACTTCTGGAATCTGTGCCAAATTTGCATTAGTGAAAACGGATAGAAACTGACTATTTAATGTACTGCACATTTCTAAATAATTTTCTGTCATTTCTCCTATCGAAGTTTTAAGGGGGCCTATTACATTTCTAAATTTAGATTTATATAGTTGGTAAAAAGCTTTAGGGTTATTTTTTGAGTCCTTGGTTATCCTTATTTCATAATTTCTTTTTGCTGTCCTAATTTCCTTTTTGACCTGTCTTGATAGAGTCTGATAGGAAATAAGTAGGTGAGTTTTGCCTTTCTTAATTTTTCTATATATTCCTTTCCTTTTTCCTATAATATCTATTAGTTTATTATTCATCCATTTTGGTTGGTTCTGTATCGATCTAAATCTTCTTTTGGGGATATATTTATTTTGCGCATTGTGAAGTGAAGAAATAAACTGTTCATATGTAGCTGTCAAGCTTAACTCTGGCTTATCCTGACTTAATTGTTTAACAATAGGGTCCACCCTTAAGGCTCTTCTTATCCCACCATAATCGGCTCTTCTGAAATCTGGGATAAGTGACGGATTATCTTTAGCATTTCCTGTCCATTGTATATTAAAATAAATAGATTTGTGATCACTATTTCCTAGTTGGTCCCCTATCTCAACATTATTTATCATATGTTCATTATTACTGAGAACTAAATCAAGGATATTATTACCTCTAGTCGGCGAGTCAATGAATTGAAATACAAAACTATCTTGTACCGCCTCAATAAACTCCTCAGAATCTGAGTCGCCGATCTGATGCTGCCAATCTATCTTCGGAAAATTAAAATCCCCCATAATGCACACATTGCTAAACCTTGATGCTATTTTCACTTCCTGCCATAAAGATTTACCTTCATTTCTACTCATATTTGGTGGTCTATAAATTACTTTAATAACTATGGTCTCGCTACCTTCGCTAACCTCTACCCAAACACTTTCGTTATCATTATTTAGCCTAATACCTGATTTAGTACAGCATTTTAATGAACTCCTGACAAACACTGCTATACCGCCGCCCCTCCTACTTGTTCGGTCATATTTAAACAAAATATATCCTGGTATATCAAATTCTGCTAAAAAATGCTTGGATTCTGTATTAATCCATGTTTCAGTAAGCGCTATTATGTCTATATTTTCATTGCTAACAAGTGCGCTAAGTTCGTCCATTTTATTACATAAACTCCTACAGTTTGGGTAATATATTCTCAATGTATTTCTTTTACTGGTGTCTGGTGGACCTTCTTTTCTTCTATAATAATAATAATAATAATAATAATATTTATTCAGTCAGCAATTTACAGAGTTGGTACCACATAGTTTGTTACAAATATGACATGTACCAGCCTTGCATAATTCCAACTAAGGATAGCCCAATAAGGCCGTTAGGCGTATTTCCATTGGGGTCCTTGTGGGATTAGGTTAGCTGGGGAAAAGGGGAGGATAAAGAAATAGATACTTTAGAAAAAGTATTTCTAGGGGGTTATTTTAAGATACCTTACATCCAATAGTAAATATCAGTAATCCGTAATCAGTAATCATTTCAGTTTGGTTTGTCTATCTCTTATGTCGTATTTAGTAGTAGACATAAGCTTGGTGCTCCCTTCTCGCAGCTGTCCGGTTCAGGTGTTCCTTCAGGCTACGTCTGAAGGAATACAGTGTTCTCTTTTCACTGACTGACTTGGGTAGGTCGTTCCAGTCTTTGATGGCAGTGAAGAAGAATGTTTGCTTACCCTGTCCTTGGATTCTCGGGACCTTAAAATTAAACATCATGTTTCTTGTATTATGTCCACTCCTCTCATTTGCTTTAACAAAATCATTCTTTAGATACTCTGGAGCTCTGTCATAGAAAATGTTGAAGGCATTAGTTATCCTGATTTGTTTGGCCCTGTCAGAAACATTGAGCATACCTAGTGACTGAAGTTGTTCCTGGCCAACATGTGATCTGGGTCCTAGGTTCAGCATTAGTTCCTATTAGTATCTAGTTGACTGTTATTATCTTGTACTAAGGTAGATATTGTACCACTATTTATATGACTAACTTCTATTACTGCATTGTCATCTATTGTTTCACTGTTATTAATAACATCTAATTTCCTTTCCTGACTATTTTTTCTATCACCTAATTTATTTTGTTTTCTTTTGATGTTGATGTTCGTTTGTCTTCAAATTTCGCGATACCTTTTTGGTGTTTTTGCATTGCAATTTTTTTTTATTTTAAGCCTACATTCTTAAGGAGAGATGGTCTATTTTCTGGCCCCTCTTCTCCCTCATGCTAAGCCCCATTAATTTTCAGATTTTAAGACGTTCGGCCCATTATTTTATTTTGCCTGATATGGCTATTTGTATTGGTTATAAATAGAAATACACTGAACTTTGTTTTCACTGCCATCATACATCAATTTATTATTTACAGTTTTGAGATACCAGCCCTTTTTATAGATGAGGGGGTATTTATGGCTGCATAAACTACACCGTATGGATGTGGGTTCTACTATGATAGGAGAGGTATTTGAGTGAATATTCGAGTCGGGTTTACACATTTATTATAGGTGGAAATAAAGTGGTTGAATAACATACATATGGACAACAGTCCTAACACAATACCAAAAATTATATGGTCAGGTGTCTAACCTCAATGAGTACTCTATCGTAGTAGAGTGCATTATCAGTAATCAGGATTATATAGTTTATTTACAACACATGTCTCAAGAACTTGGATAATAATTAAGAACAAACGTAGACAACTAAGGAATACACAACGTACAGAGAAATATACAAAGATGATATATTGAATAATCGTAATAGTGTTGCGTGTGGCAGGAGTGTTTGAGGAAGAACTAACTTGATTCAAATATAATGTGTGTGTTTAAGGCGGAGCTAGTCATATATAGGTAGGCAGAGGTTAGGCGGCGAAGGGGCCGAGCTAACGTGTAACAGTCTACTTATAGTTGAGGATATACGTTATTGGTAGCATGTTGAGGGTATAATATAAAGGCAACTGGTCGGATATAAAATTACGTTAGAGAGGAACTGACAGACAGACCTCGGATAATATATAACTAATAGTATCTTCTACAGTGAGGCAGACAGAGATACTAGGAGATATTACATATTCCTTACGTCCACTAGCAGTATCTTCTGCAGTGAGGCTGACAGAGATACTAGTAGATATTAATATTCCTAACTAAACAATTACTACCACACTGATTTTTTGGGCATTGGAGCACCTAGAGAGGTATTAGAACACTCAGACTCAGGAGGGAAGGTGAGATACATTCCCTAACCTGGTCTGAGCATCTATTTACTTTTAAGGTACTCCCTGGCATTGTTTGGCTGCAGAGAAAAAGGGTGACCTTGCCCTTTCTACTGTCGACATAGGCTCTTGTCGCTCCGGCGACGGGGGTAAGGGGGAGAGTAGCAGTAGGGATTTCAGGATTCGCTTTCTGATCCCCACAAAGAACCAATCAGCAAGTAAGCTGGGTGGTGGTGGCATCCGGTCACCCGGGTTGGCTGAGGTGACCCGGGAGCTGGCCAGTCCTAGGTCAGCCTGTGTGGGTGGCGCGGGACCGTAACACCAAGTTTTCGGTGACCAAGTATTCCGCGGGAGTTTGTTTTGTTTTAGACTGTGGTGGGGTGACGCTCTCTTTCTCGGGTGATTTGTGAATGTTGGGCTCGTTCTGCATGTGAGAAAATGGCCAAAGGGGAAACCCTACCATTGTTGGGTCCAAATGTACGGAGCTGCCCTTGGTTTGTGTGGGGCGAGAGGCACAGCGTAGGAGAGGCTGGAGGAGGTGCGGCATGGCCGCGGGCTAACTCTATACGGTGCAGGGGAAATCCTCTGTTTTGGGTGCCGGAAGGGAGGGTGGCTGTCTGAGGGCACCCAGGGATGCCCCTCACCTGTTGGAGCATGGCCCTGGAATGGTAGAGCTGTTGGGGTGTCCGGCCGTTGGTATGAGGGGCTCCCATCGTTTGATGCCTGGTAGTGGGGGTAGAGATGCCCTGGTACGCTCCGGCAGGTGCCGCCAGATGAGTGTCGAGGGTGGCTTGCCCAATCTTCGGCATAACAAGATTATTATACAAATGTACATTACTGACCAGTAAACTATGTGAGTTTAATGTACACTTGGCTACTCTTAGCTTTATTGCTAGCATGTAGGCTAATGGTAAGCTGTTTCCCAGCATACATAAACTATGCCTTCCTTATAATTATGGCGGCGGAGGGAGTGAACTGGCTTTCCAAAAAGCCGCTGCATCTCCTTATTTATTAAACCTCCTTGGGCCTACCATACTCACCGTTCTGAGTGCAAATCTTAAATTCGGCACAGTTCGTTACAAATAATCACTGTATTGATAATACAGGACGCGGGGAACTGTCATAAACACAATTAGTATTTTTTTTTCTTTTCACATTTTCATCTTTGGGAAACAAATAACCACCGAGATTATTTAACACATACAACCACGTGGGGAAGAGATGTTGTCTGCCTGAGAGTTTTCATGAAATTACAAAGATATCTAGCGAATAATGTCAACGATTTGTAAGCGCTGGTGCTGGTGCTCTTATTTCATGTAAAATTGGCTTATGCGGATTATATTATACGTTCATCTTGACTTAGTATACATATTATTTTCACAATTAGGAGTGGACATGGATACCTACAGTATCTATTGAAATATTAACAGGACTACTTTTGGGATGCTTGCTATGTGTTTGTGTAGGCCTAATATAATTGTTTGCATTCATCATAAATACTTTGTATATTGGACAATGCACTGAATATAATTTGAATATAGAAAAGAGTGATATTTTGATGACTGCGATTTATAGATTTTGACTCACTGGATGACAACAGCTTTGTATCGGGCGAATTTGAAAGAGCGGGAAACCTAGCAGACAATATATATATATATATATATATATATATATATATATATATATATATCATTAACAGGAGGCAGCAGTCACTGTTATCTTACGAATGGTGAACACTAGTGCATTGTACATCAAGTTGTTCACATTTGATTTTTGATTTTTTTTTTGTCACGTGACTAGATTCGTTCGATTGCGCGGCCACCATATCGTCACCTATGACTTCAGCTTGCTTACGCTCGTTCAACTATTTATTTATTTATTTCAGCATTGTAACCATTCTTAAGTCACTATCCGTTACTTTCATACATCGATTCAGACTGCAGAAAATCATCTGCCGATGATTGTCACAGCCCAAAGCGGGGTGTGACACATGCACTAGGCAGCTGTCTGACTGACTGTATGTGTGTGTTGTGTGTCGCAGACCGCCCGACATGACAACTAAGCATTCTCTCGCACGGTATTTAGTGGTTTTATAGCCCTGTTATAGCTCCAGGAGCCCAGGTGGCCTTCCGGGCTTATTAACTTAATAACATCGTTTACTAGTTGCCAGAATAAAATTAAAAATGCGTCACCAGTACAGAAGGGGTTAATATCAAGGGGTAAATAACGTATTGTAGTGAATTATAATGTTTTTGGTACACCATGTCTGCTATACAGAACAATGAAAGGATGGTGGTTGACTGAACCCTTATCACTGGAATACAAAGGTTTGATCTAGAGTATGTCAACCGGTGTATCATTATCCTGAGTGTATGCGTGTTTGGGTGTTGGAGTATATTTGGATGTTTGACGTACCTCCCAACACTATATTTCATGGTACACCATTTCTGCTATACAGTATAATGAAAGAATGGTGGTTGACTGAACTCTTATCGCTGGAATACAAAGGTTCGTCTATTTCAACCGGTATATAATATTCTGGTGTGTGTGTGTGTGTGTGTGTGGCAGAGGGGGTGATTTAATGTAGTGTGTGTGTTTGGGGGAGTGGGGGTGGGGGGGGGAGGGTCAGAAGGGGTGACTTGATATGATGTTTTGTATCTGTGTATGTGTGTGTTTGTGTGTCCAGGTGTCGATTATCTTATGGGCAAGCGATAGCGAGCCTGCAAAATATCCACTTTGTGTACGGGAATACGCACATGCGTCTTAATAGGATACTTAAAAGTCTTTCTAACCATCAGGGGAGTATAGAAACCTTCAACTTAGATTTTCAACTCCTAAAGTTGTCTTTGAAGGAGCTTATTGACAGAATATTTATTTTGGAGAGATAATTATGATATTAGGAGAATTACGGTATATAGATAAATACCAAGCGACATCTTAGGAGCCTGAAAGGGTTAAGATATATCGGCCTTTGGCCAGGATATTTTTCTATCGAAAAATATACAAATTTAGTTTGAAGGGGGTCAGGTTGGGTATCTTTAAGTTTGAAGAAAGTCTGAGAAGGCTATTTTGTTAGCTAGGAGACAAAATAAAATACATTGCTTATAATTGCAATCAAAATCTTCAAGAGTATATAAATACAATATCCTAATAACCCACAAGACACTATCGAGACACTATCGAATTCTACTATCTGACAGATGTCTCTTTCATTATGACTATTTTGTATCTTAGAGTTCCTCACACACTTCGGTACATAAGATTGTATTTACTAAGTGATAAATACAGGTTGACAAGCATGTGAATATTGAGTTTATCACAAGGTTGGTGAAAATACATGAACTGAATACTGCAAACGATTAGGTAGCATGGCACAAAGATATATATATATATATATATAAAGTAGAAATGCCCTCCGCCAATCACCGCGCTCCCTTTTACTTTCTTGCACAGCCAGCTGATTTTGACAGCTCACGCCTGCAACATGCCATGCCCCGCCCACCAGCCAATCAGCGGCCTCTATTATCGGAGCGTGAAGCTGGACTTCTTACTCCCCCTCAGAAGTCACTCTCTTTCTCTGCCCGAAGAACTCCTGATTATCCCTTGAGTAATAATAAAAATTATCTCGGTGCCAGCCCTGTACTCCCGTAAGCCGCCAAAAGAGGGTTATAATCAGCTTCCTGGGACTTATTATGAAGAGAGGAGAGAGGAGGTGAAGCAAGAAAGAATCCAGAGCGATTGTGTCTCGGCGCGTGCCAGGCAGCCAATCACAGCGCGGGAGAGCGGGAGGCCTGAGTATAAAGGCTGCTGCGCGCGGACTCCAGGGGTCACTCACCCCTCAGAGCCCACCGGGTTAACACACTGCAACCTACTTGCTCTCTCTCGCCCGGGCACAAAGGAGAACCAGGGACCCACCTTTCCATTTACCTTGCCCTCACCTAAAGTCACAACACAGACCAAACCTGACCTCTCCTCACTTTCGCCCACTCGGAGGATGCACCATCAGTATCCTGCCGCCTGTCGTCACGTTGCTAGTCTGCACACATACAGTCAAGCGCTTCAAGAGGGACGACAGAAAGTGGACGGAAGTGAGGACTTCCAGAAGAGCTACTGGCCAGCTCTGAAGTGGTAAAGCACAGTTCCAGATACACACACACCTGATCCAGCAGACCAGAATATATTTGTTTAAGGACCCATATTGGGCCCGCATATGATAAAGAAAGAAAGAGAGAGTGGTTGACTAACCTGGTGGTTTCTATTAAAATGTATGTGTCCTTCTAGGACAAGACTAAAGAAAAAAGAATTTAGACTCACCTGAATATATAAAGATGATGATGTGTTATTAATTAGTTATCTTTGTTAGCAACGGCGCCATGCCGAAAGAGTTATTATACAGGATCTGATAGGAGAGATTAAAGATTAAAAGAGTAAAAGTAAAGAGGGGAGGGAAAGAATACTTTTGTTAATAAATGAGGCAACCAGTAAGTTAAAGATGGAAACAGTTGTTTAGTTGCCTAATAGATTAGCTATAGCTAGGGAAGGACACTAGTTCATATGAATCATTCATTAAGTTGTGTAAAAAGGAAACTGTGAAGAAGGACACTAGTCCAATGTGAGTTGCGTTATTATTATGTCTAAAAGAGCTATTCCGTGTATGCGTTTGAGGCACGGTTCATCTTTTGTTAGAACGATTATTGATTAAGGTGCAAGGTAACATAGCGTGTTTGTACTAGGGTTACTTGAGGGTAAATTCGGAAGGTGTCATTGAGGTAAAGATTGTAAACCTAAATTGTTAAGTAACTGGGTGACGGAACCCAATAGTGTCATTGAGATAAATAATGCAAACCTATATTGTGAAGTAACTGGGTGACGGAACCCATTAGTTTTATTGAGATAAAGATTGTAAACCTAGATTGTGAAGTAACTGGGTGGCGGAACCCATATTATATGTTAGAGAGACCTGGTAATCTCATTCGGTAATTGGTACGATTTTATGTCATTGTGGAGGTACTTGTGTAGTAACGACGGTTGTGTCAAAGGAATACATATATAGATTCTATGTATTGAGAAGATAGATTATATGTGTTATAGCCTTGTTATTAAGAAAGGATACAGAAGGCTCAGTAAACATGGGAAAACCTAAAGAGTAGAGGATAGAATATAACTTTTGTGTTTGTTAGACAAAGAGCAAATGGTTCATTAGGCCCTGGTCTCAATAAAATACACAGCAGGGTTTTGATTTAATTATTTAGGATTAATTACTAATAACGGGTCGTAGGATCGAAGCCGACTTGAGTCAATACCTGAATAGCGGGGATTCAGTTAGGGAGTAACGGGAACTCTAAGGGTCCAAAGTGCAACCTAGCATAAATTGACGTAATATTCAATCTGCGTCTTGAACTCATCTCGGCCCGAGCCAAGAACCTATTATTAGAGTAGTTAGGAAGTCTGTTAAATAAAATATACGAACTTCTAAATGACTGTCGAATTATCCCCCGTATTAGTAGTAGCATAACAGATTTAGAAATAAATACTACAATATATATATATATATATATATATATATATATATATATATATATAGAGAGAGAGAGAGAGAGAGAGAGAGAGAGCAACTGATTTTCAATGGAGACGAAATATTATAGAACACGTAGAATCAAGAAGAACCTGTAAAAGACAAAACGTATTGTGTGGGGGAACAAGGGAGTGTAGCTTAATTAAGTAATGATTATGTAATGGAGTGGTGTGAGGACCCAGAAATACTGTAACAGAATATGCTTATGCTTACCTATGAATATATAGTGGGGAATTAACCCTTCCTCCCCGGGTGTCATTTTAATATGACACCACGAAATAAGGGCAGGTGCCCGGGTGTCCTTTCAGGAGATAGTAAGCTTGAAAGCCTATTCAGCTTGGTCTGAACGCTGTGCGTCCGACGCATGTAAACAAAGCCGATCGTTGCGTCACCGCACCTTATAAAACAAGAAGGAGAAGACTCGTTTGTTATTGTATGTCTGTATGTCGTTGTTTCAGTAGTGAAAAGATCGTTGTATTGCTAACATCGCTTGAACATGCTCTCCACTAAAATCGTCATCACAACTGAACCAGTTGACTTATAGAGCTCTACTCAACGTCAGTCTACAGATTGGAAACCGCACTACATTTATAGATGCGTGGGAAATATCTAGCAGTTAAAATTAACCAAAATACGGTAGCCTAGGCCTAGATGTTTTTCGGCCAGATCGCCCGGGTAGCCCACCCTGTCCTTTGCAGATATAGCCCGGGCCAGGAGGGTTAAGAAGCAGGCTTCTTGTGGTGTCCCCTACCTCTTAAGATTAGTCAGCCAGTATGTTTTAAAAGTTTGAATGTGTATATCGTAAAGGGATTTGAATTTGGCTATTGTTGGGGCAGTCACTACACTCTCAAGGAGTGCATTCCAACGGTTGATGGCTGTGATGGAGAACCAGTTGCCTTTTAATGTTGTCATCCAATGGTCCGGCTTCAACAGCTTGAGAGAGTGCCCTCTCAATCCATTCCCGTTCAACTGGAAGAAACGAGAATAGGGTATGTTCTCAAATCTGTGTATGGGCTTGTAAGTCTCGATCATGTCTCACCTGATTCTTCTGTCCTGCAGTGTCTGGAGATCTAGGCGTCAACATCTCTCTTCGTAGGGCAGCTGGGCCAACTCTGAGACTAACTTTGTCACTCTCCTATGTACTCGCTCGAGTGACTGGAGATGCTGTATCAAGTTAGGAGACCAGGACTGAGCTCCACAGTCTAGAATCGGGTGAACCAGGGAGAAGTATAGTGGTACCAGTATCTCTCTGCTGAGCACAGAGAAGTTTCTTTTGACAATACCTAGTCGACTGTTAGCTTTTCCAGTAATCTTGGCAATCAGGGCAGAAGACTTAAGGTTGTTTGACACTATGATGCCCAGATCCTCTTTCCCGCGATGACTCTTCCAGCGTTGTCCCCTTCAACTGGTACTCTGCCTGCTGGTTGTTATGGCCAGAATGCATGGTTTTGCACTTATCCACATTAAAAGACAGCAGCCACTTCTCGCTTCAGTTTTCCAGACACTTCATGTCGCGCTGTAGGTTCTCGACATTATTTTCAGTTTTGATGATCTTGTAGATTTTTGCATCATCTGCGAACAAGCTGGCTTCTGACTCAAAATCGTTGACTAGATCATTAATATAGACAAGAAGTAATTTCTCTGGAGGTAGTTTTCTGTCTAGTGATGGTTCCTTTTGCAGTGGTCTTACAGCGGACATATGACCACAAAAGTTTGGGATTGCTGGCAGAGTCAAGTGCCAGTCTAACTTCTTTTGTTGGCAAGTTTCTTGCTTTTGTGTCCTCTTCTTGGTGTGCTCCACTATTTCTTGCCCTGTATCTCTGCCATACCCTTTGTTTTCTTCTTATTAGTTTTTGTAGTCTGCTGTTCATCCATTTGGGTTTGCTTTACTCTTGCTGGTACTTTTAGATAGGTACATATGCCTTAACTATCTTGTTGTATATCTCCAAAAATGTGTGCATCTGGAGCAGCTTTGGTCAACCGGGCTCGGGACTGATAGGCCAGACAGTCTGGGGAACTACAACAACAACAACCCCTTGCACACACAGACACACTCACACATTCTCAGATAAACAATCTACTCCCAACACAGAGATAAACACATACACATCTGCTCTCACTTGGAAAGACCATATTACCAGTCATGCTAAGGCAGCCTCCCAGAAGATGGGTGTGCTCAACTGCCTCAAGGAGTTCTTTACCCCTGGGCAACTTCTGGCTCTGTACAGGAGCACAGTGTGTCCTTCTATTGAGTATTATTCACATTTGTGGGGAGGATCCTCTCACACCGCACTCCTGGACAAAGTGGAAAGGAAAGCCTTTCGTATAATTGACTCCCTTCCACTCACCAACTCTTTGAATTCTCTATCTCTTTGCCAAAATGTTACTTTCCTCTCGGTATTCTATCGCTATTACAATAATCAGTGTTCCTCAGAGATTTCCCAGTGTATACAGCCTCCTCTTCATATGGTACATAGTACCCGTCTTGCAACACAATCCCACCCCTACCCTGTGCAACTCTCCAATCCAAGAGTGAAACACTATTCACAGTCTTTCTTCTATTCAACTGCTGAGCTCTAGAATTCTCTCCCAGAATCAGTCTTTCCCTCTTCCTATGACTTAAATTACATCAAACTCCGTGTGTCCAGGCATTTTGGCCCGAACGTTCTTGATTTTGGCCCTGTCACTCATTCAAATCTGGGGTAGGCACTCGCTACAGGCAGTTCTGCCTTTTGTCTCCGTCACTCATATAGAAAAAAAAACAAAAAACAAAAACAACAACGCACACATATATTATCAGATACACCAACACCTGCACTATTTACAACCCCCCAATCAATACACCATCCTTCCCGTCAAAACAAACCCATGAATATTTGCCAGATAACAGCCTTTGAATGATCAATGTTCTATTGTTCTTCCTGTCATTGTTCTGCTGTTGTCCCTATTTTTGCCGAGGGGGGGATTTATGGAGGGACCCTGTTTCTCTCCATTAGTTTGGAGATTTGAAGACGTCTCACCTCATAAATTTGGTGATATTAACCCCTTTTGCACCAGTGATGTAATTTGCATTATATTTTGCCAACTATTACTATTGTTCAGCTTAGGAGGGATGTCTACCCATTAAAAGGCTACGGACTATCTCAATTAATCCTCTTAGCTACCATGTATTCTTCCAAAGCTTCATAAAATCGTCTAAAGGTAGCCTGAAATCAAATGCAAGAGACGTCGCCGGTACAGAAGGGCTTAAGGCCCATTCAGGTGTTATTTTTTTTCTGTTGTTATTATTACTTATAATAGTAGTATGGTTGGCCTCATAAAGGACTGCCCGATCAATGCAGTTGTGGAGTCAACAACGATGCAGACCATTGCATGATATGTAAGAAGGGAGGGTTCATCAGTATCAGGCACGATGAAGTGAGAGACGTAACGGCGAACATGCTCAGGGAGGTGTGTCGCAATGTGGTGTGCGAACCATCAATCTTTCCCTTGGACGGAGAGATCTTACAGCACAGGACAGCCAACACATCCAATGAAGCATGAGTGGACGTAGTGCAAGAGGTTTTTGGATAAGAGGACAGTAAGCATTCTTCGACATAAGAATATTCGACCCAATGGCCTATAGCTACAGCGAGCTGACTCTGGAAGCTGCACATAAGAGGAACGAACAAGAGAAGGTCAGGGCATATGGGGAAAGTATCCTAAATATCGAACAAGGCAGCTTTACCCCACTATTCTTCACCACATCTGGAGAGATGGGACCCAGGGTTCAGTGCTTCTATTCAAGGCTAGCAGAGATCATCGCAGACAAGAAGCAACAACCCAGGAGCCAAGTTGTAGCCTGGATGAGGTGCCACCTATCTTTCTCATTGCTCAGATCAGTACTACTATGCCAGCGGAGAACAAGACTGTCTGCACCACAACCAGCGACGGTGGCAGATGTGGACTACAAGGCAGCGGTGGTAGAGGGTCGTATAGGGAGGTGACTGGGTTGAAGTTGCATGGTGTAGAGTAGTAGTATAGTAGAATAGTAGGCATAGAGTAATATCTGATGTTTGTATAATATTAGATATAAATATCATATAAATCAAGGAAAAAATATATATATTTCACGATGATGAGTCTGAGTGTAAACCCCGGAATAGGAAGCAGCGGTACAACTACCAAGTCTTGGTCGCGTGCATTGATGACTGTTCCGACCTTGTTTTGGGTCCAAAGATGGGATGCACAGGCTGAGTGGTGTAGTAGAAAAAGTAGTAGTAGTAGTAGTAGTAGTAGTAGTTCTATATCTGCGGGGAACAAGAGTGTCTGTACCAAAACCAAGGGTAGTCGCAGACATGGATTACGAGGCAGCAGTAGCTGAGACGGGCATCAGGTTACGCCTGGATTGAAATTGCAGTGTATAGATTAGTAGTATAGTAGAGTAGTAGGAATAGAGTAATATCCGATGTTTGCAACAGCTAAAATGAAATAGATGCAATATTATAATTATAAATAAAGGAAACAAAAAGCAGTAGTAGTAGTAGTAGTAGTAGTAGTAGTAGTAGTAGTAGTAGAAGTAATAATAATAGTCAATAGTTGTCAATAAACGGCTCCTCTTCAAATATTATAATTATTTATTCATTGTCAACTTTTCGAATATCATTTCATCAACAGTATTAAGAGGAAATTTCCAATTTGAGGGATTTTGTTCTGGATCACTTTCTCCCTTATGTTTAGCCCCATTGATTTTGATATTTTAAAAAGCTCGCCCCATTAGATTGGCGGTTTTAAGAACTTTCGCCCCATTTCTGTTAATTCAAAAAACATTTTGGGCCATTTATATGTCGATTTGTTTTCCTGGCGAACGATCGCGAGCCTCTAATTATAGAGGAACCGGCTTTCGGCCGTGACATTTTTCTACCAAAAAATTTACAAATATCTTGAAAGGGCATTAGGGGGTGTAATTAAAATGTAAAACTTGCAAACTAAACAAACCAAAATTGGGACAAGGACAATATAAAGTCAAATTAAATTATCAAAATCGCTATGTGGAAACAACGTTTACTAAAATGAAAATTATTAAATAAAAGAACACAATCCACCACATAGGGTGTACATTACTACATGAGCAAGTTAATCTGTTTCCCAAGCAAACTAATCGCACATATAACAACGCACTATCGTCACGTTAAAGGAAGTAGTCAAGTTTGGGAAGTCCGGGATGTTCTGGCAAATTTTACTAAACTCTGCATGAATAAAGAAACTATATGTTAAATGTCAAAATATTATTTAAAATCAAATTTGCAACATGACAAGACATTAAAATAGTACAAAATACAAATATTGATAAGATATCTATACTATTACAAAATAATATATAAAATACAGTACAGCACTCACTAACGATAGTGCTATCGGGTAGGTACCTGTAAGCATAGGATGCCTCAAGTGACCCCTATCAATAACTACCCTACAAATAACCTACATTTATAGCACAAATAAACTAAGGAAATCGCAAAAGTAAGCAATTGATACTATCGACAATGAATACATATAATATAAAGACAAATAATTACAAAATATGAAGTAACAACAGATTTAAACAAAGAGTACTCTTTTAACAAGAACAATAAATTTAAAAAATCATCAATATTAATATTAATAATAATAATAGAAAAGAAAAAGATAAACAATAATACAGACAAAAAGTAAGCAGAGGTTATACAAGAAACTTCAAGTTAAAAATGCTTGATTAAAATTATTGATGTCAAATTTTAGAATACAGTCACAATAATTGACCCTAAAAAGATTAAATTTATGGAACAATTTACTTGCCTCAAAACCTCTGTCCACTAAGAGTCTGTATAGTAACCTAGCTCTAGCCCAAAAGTCATCTACTTTAGTGCAGATTTTACAAAATCTTATTAATTGGGAATAAAAACAATTATAAGTTATTTTACTATCGATATTACTACTAGGGAAAGGAAAGTTTATTACGTTAAAATTAAAATCATCAACTTTGTGATATACTTTAAGTATGCACTGTTCATTAACAATCTCTATATTTATATCAAGAAAATTTTCAACTTTATAATTTACGTTACATTGTGTGAGGGGAATAGAATTAGGGTAAATCAGTTTAGCAACTTGATTAAAATTTAACAAATTGCAAACAAGAATATCATCAATATATCTACTATTATTACTTAACAGTTTAGCAAGTGCTAATTTTTCTGGAATTTTATTTTTCTTGCTACTGTCAACTAAGTCTTTTATATATTTAAATTCTAAAGCAAGCAAGAATAAGTCTGCAATTAAAGGGCTAGCATTTCCACCCATAGGAATTCCTAATATTTGTTTGAAAATGTACGGCCCGAATCTAACATAAGTATTGAAAAGGAGGAATTTAAGGGCATCTTTAAGTTTAGTTCTATCAAAATATACAGAACTAGTGGGAGTAATTTTAGGCTTGATGGAGGTCCAGGGAACAAACTAAAAACCTCCCCTTAATGCTAGTTCCTTGTCATATATATCCCTTACGAAAACCAAATTGATATACAGTATACTAATATATATATATATATATATATATATAAATATATATATATATATATATATATATATATATATATATATAATATATATATATATATATATATATATACAGTATATATATATATATATATATATATATATATATATATATATATATATATATATATATATATATATATGTATATATTTATATATATATATATATATATATATATATATATTTATATACATATATACTGTATATACCGGTATATATATTGTTACGACTGGGGTTCAAATATATCAGGGCTCTTATTCATTGGACTAGTAATGGCATAAATGCTACAACGGAAAGAGCTAGATCCAACCTCTGATGTATATTCCCAGTGAACAAAGAACACAAATACTCTACAGAGTTCTATATGCAATAATAGGCTATCAAACTCTCAATAAATGTGCGTCTACTCTAGGCTTAATGTTATGTGAAAACAGCCTATTACTACCTATAACCGAAGGTGCTTGGTTATGGTATGCAAAGTAAGGTGGTAAGAGAAGTTACAGCTTACGTTACTTTAATCAATAAAGGTCAGGCACTCCTGCATGAAAGAAAGTGCACTAAAGTCCTTCAACACTAACAAGGAATCTTCTTTAAATGTTAGATGCTATAAAGATGCTCGTATCGGAAATGGAACCCAAAAAGGCAGGCAGCGGAACAATGCTCGTGCAGGCTATGCACACAAAAGGCAGAATATATAATGCCGTCGGAGCCAAGAATATCCTAAACACTACAACAATAATAATCCCCACGACAATGCAGTACTCCTATCAACAAAAAGAGCCTAAGTCGTTTGTGTCTCCATACATCAAACTAGGCTGCGAAATGCTTGTGTAATGATAAATGGGTATGCATAAAAAGAGTAATTAGGTTAATATACTTAATGTCTACTGTGACTGATAAAGTCTAGCTAGAGTCAATGATACGAGATACTGGTGCGCATGGCATGCCGCATAGCCTAGTGCAAATCTCAAGTCTGTGCGTCAAATATTACGTTATAGGGAAGGGTAGCTCTCTTGAGAAACCTTAATACCGAAGTATTAAGCGTTCTCCTGGCGTACCTCAAAGACAAACAACGAGCTTAGAACAATGCAGAATGGTATAGGCAAAAAGCCCTCATTCGTGCATGCTCTACTCTCAATGGTACACAGACTAGAATTTACTCAATCAACTCCAGTTCTCAGGTATGTCGTGCCGCTTTTAACTAAAGCCAGCACTCATAGGAAACAATACCTTATAATATCTGACTCCTAGTCTAGCATTATCTAATCCAGCAGAACACTAATAATTATAGGACGCTACGACGCGGTACTTAAACAATATAAATGCCAACCAATGCTTCGTGATCCACTTATCTTAACAACTAACATACATGGGTTATATCAGACCTTAACGCACAATACAACTGGCCAGCATGAAGCTGATTTTGCAGAGTTAACCAGAGGGGGTATAATATTAATAAAAAGGTGGTGAAAGATATGAAAAAGAGAGAGGTAGGCAGAGGAAAAGATTCTCAGGTGCGGAGCAGGGGACAGATAGTAAGGGAAAAAGATGGGTGCGTTCTAGAAACCAGATATGAGGGAGAGAGTGGCGAGGAACTGTATATATACTCGCACTAGCTCGAGCCGCGTGGGAAAAAAGGCGGTTACAAGTCCTCTAGCCACTAGCAAGGGAGCTAGCAGCATGGGAAGGACCTCTCTCAACCAACCCCCACGAGGCAGCCAGCCGTGACGTCATCGAGCGGGACAAAAACACTACGCGCTCCCTCTCACTCTGTTCTACTCTCTCTCTCTCTCCCAGATCCCATCATTACTAGTTAATGATAAAACATATACTTTACAATTAAATATATAAAGCCTTGACATGGGTGAAAACAAAGAGCCTTTCTGGACTGCCCATGACACAAGCTTTCATATGAAATAAAGCACACTCTAATACATAAACTGTAGCCCCATCCACTGCCCTGGCGATCCTAGCGAGTCACTGTAGGACAAGCCATGCGGTTCTAACGGAGTGGTTAACGTCACACCCCCCCCCAAGATTTTTCTCAGAGGCCCCAAGGCTCACAAAAATCTGATGGTTAGAACCCATGCTATATCTCCACTTCCCATCACCCAGCGGCAGTAAAATATCTGGCACAGTTCTTCAACAAAACATTTTTCAAAATTATAACCCTCCCCAACACCATAGGTTAAATTATATGTAGTTATGCTCCTCAAGAGCGAGCTTCTCTAGCCCAGCATTCTGAGAGGAGTGCAACTCAGAATTACTGCTATAACATACTAAAAAATTCAACTATCAAAGAAAGAGTTTTTATTTGATTTTTATGTTTATAATTTGTTTATTTCGGCTGAACTATAGGGGCAAGCCTAGTTTTTTCTTCTATACCAAACGCTCAACTCCTGCTTTACGACCCAATACGCTGGGCTACAACCGCGAGCCAACAAGCACCAAGCGCAAAATACTATCCAAACTAAAGCAGGAGGCTACCCGTGTGTCAATCTACCCAGGATCATATACCCTTGAACGACCATCTGCAACCACATTGTCACAACCGGCAATATGGCGTATGTCCAGGTTATATACCAATAACCTTAGTGACCACCTGGTCAGCCTCATATTCCGATTGTGAAACTGGTCCAAGAACTTGAGAGGGTGATGATCTAGGTAAACTACAACGACCGGACCATAGGCTGGAACATAGACCTCGAAATGCCCCAGCGCAAGCACAACCGCCAGCAGCTCCTCCTCGACAACAGAGCAGCTCCCCTGGGCCGAATTGTACTTCTCCGAGCAGAAACTAACAGGATGCTCCAGCCCATCATCGTCCTTTTCCACAAGGACGGCACCAGCCCCCACACCACTAGCCTCCGTTGCTAGTTGGAAAGGTAGGCTAAAGTCAGGGGCCCTGAAGATCGGGTGAGTGCACAACAGGTGTTTTACTTCTCTAAACACCTTCTCACACTCAGGCGCCCATTTGAACTTCTTATCCTTCCAGTTATCCTCCACCTGAGCTTGACTGTCCCGTTCTCCTTCTCCACCTTGACTGCTAAACGTCATCACAGGCACAGTGAGAGGCTCAGGGGGGTGCCTCCCATACTCCTTCATGGGATTAACATGACATAACTGATTGCGCTTCCGTCTGTCTGGAGTGGCTACCAAGTAATCCAGGTCTGATAGCTCCTCCACCACCCTATAAGGACCAGCGTACTTCGCGGATAAGGGGTGACCTACAAGGGGCAGTCGAATCAACATCTCCTGACCCACATGAAACTCCCTGAGTTCAACCTTGAGGTCGTACCTGTCCTTCCTGAGGGCCTGAGAGCTAGTCAAATTACGGCCAGCCAACTCCAGACTGCGCAACATCCGTTCTCGACTGTTGAGGACACACTTGAGCATAGAACAAGGTTTTTCTGCTCCCTCCCATACTTCTTCAACCATATGGAGAGGCCCTCTGACACGGTGTCCAAAGACGAGCTTATTAGGGCTGAATCCCAAACTCTCCCCAGGTACCTCCCACACAGCAAACAAAACACATGGCAGGCCAAGATCCCAATCCCTCCCACTCTCAAAGCAACAACAAAGAAGCACAGATTTCAAGGCTGAGTGCCATCGCTCTAACACACCCTGGCTCTCCGGATGATACGCAGATGACACAACCCCAACAATCCCATGCTGCGGCATTGCTTGAACAAAGAGGCTAGAAGTGAAGTTGGGTCCCCGGACTGACTGAATCCCCTGCGGGTAACCATACCGGGAAAAATACACTAGCAAGCTTCGTACCACCGTCTTCGCCGACCCAATTCTCATAGGGTACGCGTCAGGGTACCTTGTTGCTACATCTCCCGACTGTGCATCACTGTCCTCCTTCAACTCTTTCGTCTTTTTAAGCCCATCCTCTGCCTTTTCCACAACAGTTACTGGGTCTTCTTCAGACTCGATATTTGGTCCTAATACTGAGTCCCCGAGAAGGTCCGTTGATACTAAACTCTCAACCGCATCAACTTTCAACCCCTTCTCGGTACCCTTCCTCCGCTGATCTAAAGATTGTTGACCAGAATGTGACTCCCTGGATGCAGGATCTCCGGTGACAACACACGCCATAGGCTGCACCGGACACTTCTCAACCCACTCCTGCTCCTCCCTACTCACGTCGGCCGGCTTCTCGGCAACGACCAAGGGTGGAGCCTCAGAAGTAGGTCCAACAAAGTCGTTGCCGAGAAGGAGGTCGACGCCCCCAACAGGTAACTTCTCCACAATTCCTACCTCCAGGTCCCGAGTCATACCATCAACTTCCACCTTCATTCTCACAAGCGGGCATGACCTTGCCGCATTAACTCCCTGAACCACAACCACCCGCGCCGTATTGACAGGTTTACCAGTGAAATTTCTCAACAGTGTTTGCGATGCCCCAGTGTCATGCAAAATTCTCACCTCATGTCTTCTACCCCCCCACTCCACACAACCGAGTCCCCTGTGGTCACTAAAGGCATCACGGACAGGGAATAAGCCTTCCGGATCCTTCTGCACTGGCAGTGTATTTACCTCGGAAGAAATGCCTCTAACAAACTCCGATGTCCTCTTGAACACTCCAATGCCGTGAGCAAAAGACACGGCTGCCGGAGGAGGTCGACTAGGGCACTCATTTGCCTTATGACCCTCCTGGTGGCAACTAAAACACATAAATTTCGGTTTCGGCTTATACTGTGATGTAAAAGGCCCCTGACTTTTCACATACGGTGTGGTGTAAGGTTTGGATTCAGTTTTAGTTTCATGGCTCTTCTGTTTAAATGTGTCATTGTTACGGGGAGGGGGAGGATAACGGTCCTTAGCACTTACATCGTACTTCTGTGAGGACCCGCAACCCCGAATCAACGACAGCCGTCGATCAGCCATTTCTGCTGCTTTGACTGGAGTTCTTGGGTTTTTCTCCTTTAAGTTCAAAGTTAGATCACCGCCCGTGCTCTTAAAGAACTGCTCCAACATCATTAACTGCTTAATTTCATCAAATGTTGTGACCTTCTCAGATCGGAGCCAGTTCCCCATAGCATCGGACAAGTCCCGGGCGTGTTCCAAAAAGGTGCTATCTCTTCCCTTAGTTACACCCCGGAACTTCAAACGGTACGTTTCTGGTTGCAGTTCGTAAGCCCTCAGGACAGCCTCCTTGAGATCCTCGTACACAATACATAACTCCAAAGGTAACGCATCGTAGGCTTTAAGACCCTTGCCTATTAACCCTTAATTAGCGGCGAGCAACATAAGTCGAGTTAAATAAAGCTGGACTATGTGGCGGCGCTCGACATAGGTCGAGTGGCAATTTCAGCACGTAATGTGGCTGAGAGAGAGAGACAAGTGGTGGCAGGAGACTAGCGAGCGTATGACTGCTCCAGACCACCGTGGCGAACCTACTGACACAAATCTCAGCTCCCTCCTCCCTCTCTCACTCGCTACATACTCAATTATGTACCGAAACTACCGAATTACCTGCTTTTTGCACTCGCGTTGCACGGTTATTGCAAGAAAACTATCCATCATACAAGGATCGTTATGGTGTCATTCGAAAGCTCTGTTTATGCCCTTTCAGGGATAGGTACTTGTTTTACGTTCTGGGTCTTATTTAGGCATGAAAATGATCACGAAAACAGCCCTATTTTGGCTAAAAACACCCCGCTGTGCGGTACATATAAATAAACCGCATAGGCCGCTCGTAAGGTGTTAATCTAGAGGATACAAGTGCTGCCCATTTATTCTCTGGCCACTGGTGTTCCTGGCACTTCTTCTCAAAGCGTGTGAAAAATTCTGTTACATCATCAAACACTGGAACCAGTTTCAATAAGTGCGAGAGAGACTGCTCATGAACATGGTTACCAGCCCCAAGTCGCTGTCCCGTTGTCTCTACTCGCGACTTCTCTACATCCATGTCGGCACAGTACCTAGTCGACTCAGCTTGGATTTTTGCTTGACTGATAGTTTTTCTCTCTTCTATCTTGGCTAATTCTATTTGCTGCTGATGCTGAAGCTTAGCTAATTCGAGCGTAAACAATAATTCTGGCGATAACCCTTGAGGAGGTGAAGGTGCTACAATGTTTGAAATTACCGGTGGTCCCCCGAGGGGCAACCCACCCTGCCAGTCACCACCCAACTGTGGAAGCGTACCCGGGGTCGGCAAACTACTGGGATGGCTGGGAGTCGAGTGTAGGGGAAGCATGCCCGAAGGGCTCTGAGCACTCAACCCATCTCGCTCACCAGTCACCCTGCCCAGTACACACATTATCAAGTTATCCCTGGTCATGCCGCTAGTACCCGCATGACCGATAGCTGTGGCCAGGCATTGAAGACCGTACCGCTCCATACCCTCCAACCGCTCGGCAGTAACAGGCCATTGCAAAAATATCCTAGCATCCTCCTCACAGTTCACCCAATTAACCCTTTCATCATACTGCTGTTCCTAAGTCTCGACATTACGTACTGTGTCTCCATTCTCCTCTGATCCGGTATAAGACATGATGCTCACAAAAATTTCTCACCACAATATTCAGAAAAGAAGCACCCCAAACTCTTATACCTCGATATACACACAAAAATTCTCGGAAATACTCAAGGGCTATACTATGTTGCAAAAAAAAAAAATTCTTGCTGATCCCCGCAAAATATTCCCCAAAACAACAAATGTTCCCTGCTTAATAAATGTAGGTTCACCAAATCCTAGGTAAGGTCGCCATTTGTTACGACTGGGGTTCAAATATATCAGGGCTCTTATTCATTGGACTAGTAATGGCATAAATGCTACAACGGAAAGCGCTAGATCCAACCTCTGATGTATATTCCCAGTGAACAAAGAACACAAATACTCTACAGAGTTCTATATGCAATAATAGGCTATCAAACTCTCAATAAATGTGCGTCTACTCTAGGCTTAATGTTATGTGAAAACAGCCTATTACTACCTATAACCGAAGGTGCTTGGTTATGGTATGCAAAGTAAGGTGGTAAGAGAAGTTACAGCTTACGTTACTTTAATCAATAAAGGTCAGGCACTCCTGCATGAAAGAAAGTGCACTAAAGTCCTTCAACACTAACAAGGAATCTTCTTTAAATGTTAGATGCTATAAAGATGCTCGTATCGGAAATGGAACCCAAAAAGGCAGGCAGCGGAACAATGCTCGTGCAGGCTATGCACACAAAAAGGCAGAATATATAATGCCGTCGGAGCCAAGAATATCCTAAACACTACAACAATAATAATCCCCACGACAATGCAGTATTCCTATCAACAAAAAGAGCCTAAGTCATTTGTGTCTCCATACATCAAACTAGGCTGCGAAATGCTTGTGTAATGATAAATGGGTATGCATAAAAAGAGTAATTAGGTTAATATACTTAATGTCTACTGTGACTGATAAAGTCTAGCTAGAGTCAATGATACGAGATACTGGTGCGCATGGCATGCCGCATAGCCTAGTGCAAATCTCAAGTCTGTGCGTCAAATATTACGTTATAGGGAAGGGTAGCTCTCTTGAGAAACCTTAATACCGAAGTATTAAGCGTTCTCCTGGCGTACCTCAAAGACAAACAACGAGCTTAGAACAGTGCAGAATGGTATAGGCAAAAAGCCCTCATTCGTGCATGCTCTACTCTCAATGGCACACAGACTAGAATTTACTCAATCAACTCCAGTTCTCAGGTATGTCGTGCAGCTTTTAACTAAAGCCAGCACTCAGGAAACAATACCTTATAATATCAGACTCCTAGTCTAGCATTATCTAATCCAGCAGAACACTAATAATTATAGGACGCTAGGACGCGGTACTTAAACAATATAAATGCCAACCAATGCTTCATGATCCACTTATCTTAACAACTAACATACATGGGTTATATCAGACCTTAACGCACAATACAACTGGCCAGCATGAAGCTGATTTTGCAGAGTTAACCAGAGGGGGTATAATATTAATAAAAAGGTGGTGAAAGATATGAAAAAGAGATAGGTAGGCAGAGGAAAAGATTCTCAGGTGCGGAGCAGGGGACAGATAGCAAGGGAAAAAGATGGGTGCGTTCTGGAAACCAGATATGAGGGAGAGAGTGGCGAGGAACTGTATATATACTCGCACTAGCTCGAGCCGCGTGGGAAAAAACGGTTACAAGTCCTCTAGCCACTAGCAAGGGAGCTAACAGCATGGGAAGGACCTCTCTCAACCAACCCCCACGAGGCAGCCAGCCGTGACGTCATCGAGCGGGACAAAAACACTACGCGCTCCCTCTCACTCTGTTCTACTCTCTCTCTCTCTCCCAGATCCCATCATTACTAGTTAATGATAAAACATATACTTTACAATTAAATATATAAAGCCTTGACATGGGTGAAAACAAAGAGCCTTTCTGGACTGCCCATGACACGAGCTTTCATATGAAATAAAGCACACTCTAATACATAAACTGTAGCCCCATCCACTGCCCTGGCGATCCTAGAGAGTCACTGTAGGACAAGCCATGCGGTTCTAACGGAGTGGTTAACGTCACAATATATATATACACTCTGTTCAGAAATTCCACCGACAAAAAAATACAGCATTATCACTGAACAAAATGAAAATCTTGTACTATACAACGTTTTTCAATATCTTGTACCAATAATGAGTTTGAAAACATTTAATTATAAAAATAAATGTAGGCCTGACTAAGGACAGAGACTTGTCCACACGTCCGAACACTGTTCCTCACCATTCCTCAGGTTGGACTGAACACCTGATTCGGAAAATGATTGATGAAGCATTTAAAAAAATAGTGGTTTTCATAGTAGCGAAATGAGGTGTACGTAAGTCCAAAAACGCTACATAACAATAATTGGAAATGTTATTATTTTACCAACGTATATATGTTCGCCATATCATTTCTAACTTATTAAAAATAACTGGTGGTGAATAAAATGTTATTAACATATTAAATCCATGTTTCTTTGTATCTAGCAAGTCCTGTAATACTAACCTAGCAAGTCTTGTAACTTGTTTTCAATGCAATTTAGGTTTTTCTTTCATTTGAAAATATTGTTTAAAATATGTTTATCTACCTAATCTCTTATTTTGTCAGTGGAATTTCCGAACACCTTTTGTATATATATATATTCTCTTTTAAACAGACGAGGTTAAAGGCAATAGCAGTTTCAGCATTTAGTATTTTATTGTTACAGTTTTCAATATTTCTAACAATTTTCCTCTGGGGTTCAGAGATGAGGTACAACAGGTTAGCAAAATTCATGGTGGATCCAACGTTTCACAAGTAAACATCTTGCATCTTCAGGGAATGGGCAGGTAATGATTAGAATAAGGACAAAGCAACATATTTATACAAAATTCGAGGATCAAGAATAGGTAGGTGGGCGGAGCTACTGGGTGTGGGGTGGCTGTTCATTGGTGGAAGGCAGTCTATTCGCGAGACGGGCACTAAATCTTATCGGTGGTTGGTTGTTGGCTGTGGGTGGCTGTGATTGGTTGGTGTTGTCAGTAGTGTGCTGATCGCGAAAAGGTACGGGAGGGGGGCACAGGGCGAGAGGAACGAGGGCAGTATGCCTGTAGCGCTTGCCTGAAGGAAGAATTTGAAGGTCTTGTGTTTGGTTGTTGATGCTGGGGTTGAGCGTTTGGATATATAGAGCTTCTAAAATAGCTAGTCTTCTGGGGTCTGATTCTTTGTCGAGTATGGTAGTTTGTTTGTCTAGGTCGGCGCGAGTTAGGGCAAGATGGTGGGGGGCTTGATAGTGATCTTTTATAGCGCCAGATTGAAGGTGGAGGGTTAGTCGACGGGAAAGGCGAGTCTGTGTCATTCCAACATAGGATAGGGGTCCACAGTCCCCAGAGGTGCAAATATGCTGGTATATCACATGATCGTCTTTCGGTTGGTTGGTGGAAATGGGGCGGTTACGGAGGACAAGGTTGGAGGTCTTAGGAGATTTGTAGTAAATAATGAGTTTAAACTCATTATTTACTACAAATCTCCTAAGACCTCCAACCTGTCCTCTCCGTAACCGCCCCATTTTCCAACCAACCGAAAGACGATCATGTGATATACCATATTTGCACCTCTGGGGACTGTGGACCCCTATCCTATGTTGGAATGACACAGACTCGCCTTTCCCGTCGACTAACCCTCCACCTTCAATCTGGCGCTATAAAAGATCACTATCAAGCCCCCCACCATCTTGCCCTAACTCGCGCCGACCTAGACAAACAAACTACCATACTCGACAAAGAATCAGACCCCAGAAGACTAGCTATTTTAGAAGCTCTATATATCCAAACGCTCAACCCCAGCATCAACAACCAAACACAAGACCTTCAAATTCTTCCTTCAGGCAAGCGCTACAGGCATACTGCCCTCGTTCCTCTCGCCCTGTGCCCCCCTCCCGTACCTTTCCGCGATCAGCACACTACTGACAACACCAACCAATCACAGCCACCCACAGCCAACAACCAACCACCGATAAGATTTAGTGCCCGTCTCGCGAATAGACTGCCTTCCACCAATGAACAGCCACCCCACACCCAGTAGCTCCGCCCACCTACCTATTCTTGATCCTCGAATTTTGTATAAATATGTTGCTTTGTCCTTATTCTAATCATTACCTGCCCATTCCCTGAAGATGCTAGATGTTTACTTGTGAAACGTTGGATCCACCATGAATTTTGCTAACCTGTTGTACCTCATCTCTGAACCCCAGAGGAAAATTGTTAGAAATATTGAAAACTGTAACAATAAAATACTAAATGCTGAAACTGCTATTGCCTTTAACCTCGTCTGTTTAAAAGAGAATCTATTACCTGGCTATACTAACATATATATATATATATATATATATATATATATATAGTAGAGGAAAAAGAGAACCAGGGTAGCAACCAACAAGATCTTTATTAACAAACGTTTCGACATATCCTATGTTATCTTCACTGAATCTGAAGATGACATAGGATATGTCGAAACGTTTGTTAATAAAGACGTTGTTGGTTGCTACCCTGGTTCTCCTTTTCCTCTACAATGTGCGGTTCCCCAAAAACAAACATATATATATATATATATATATATATTTGGCAAATTGACAAATGAACAGATTACTGACCTAGAGACATTATTGAAGGCAGGACATTCCCAGACGGAAATAAAATTGCGAATCGTTCAGCAGTGGACTAAGAAGATTAGGGACGCGGGAGACGACGCCATTGTTGGCCATTAACCCTCTATTGGCGGCCCACAACATAAGTTGAGTTAAATAAATTTGGACTATGTGGCGGCTCACAACATAAGTCGTGTGGCAATTTCAGCACGTAGTGTTGCTGAGAGAGAGAGACAAGTGGTGGCAGGAGAGTAGCGAGCGTATGACTGCTCCAGACCACCGCGGCGGGCCTACTGACATGAATCCCACCCTCCTCCACCCTCTCACACTCGCTACTTAGTGAAATGTATGGGGAAAGTACCGAATTACATGGTTTTTGCACTCGTGTTGCGCGGTTGTTGGAAGAAAACTAGCGGTCATACAAGGATCGTTGTGGTGTCATTGGAAAGCTCTGTTTATGCCCTTTCAAGGATAGATACTTGTTTTACACTTTGGGTCTTATTTAGGCATGAAAATGATCACGTAAACAGCCCTATTTTGGCTAAAAACACCCCGCTGGGCGGTACATATAAATAGACCGCCTAGCCCGCCAATAAGGTGTTAAGCACGGAGTGGCAGGACCAGGAAAATAATTCCTAGAAATGTGCACGTCATCAAGAGGCATGTTGAGGCCAAGACTCACTGCACGCCAAATTAAAGAAAATAACCCAAATTTGCTAGGAAATGTGTCAATTCGCACCATTCGGCAATATTTGTACGAAAAATTGAAATATAGATCCCTCAGACCGCTTCGTAAACCACTGATAACTCATAAACAGGCAAATGCATGCCTGACTTTTGCTCGCAAGGAGTTGGGGTGTGTTTATGTCGGTAATCTGTTCATTTGTCAATTGTTTATTGCCAAGCATTATGGAGATATGGGCGATAACACAAGGTACTGGTGGCGAAAATCAGGGCACTGACTCGGGGCACAAACACACTGTATCCTCACTCCCCGGGGCCAAGACAGTGACTGAGCTCCTTGTGGTGCAACATCTGGCAAGCCCAGGGGTGTGCCTCGCTGTATATTCTAATTTAATAATATCCAGTATTCGAGAATGGATAATAAGTCGTAGGCGTGGGCATAAACCTTTAACCGTCTTGGTGGTGTAATGGTTGGAGTGTTTACAAATGTGTGTGTGATAACCCAGGTTCGAATCCCGGTGGATCACACATTTGCTTTCATTAATTTCATTGGAGATGCTTGGTGTTGTGGTGAAATTAATAACAAATGTAGATTACCACATACAGATCTTAAACACTCTAACCATTACACCATCAAGACAGTTATTATATAGTTATAATATATCAATAATACATCAATAATTTTAATCAAGCATCTTTAACTTGAAGTTTCTTGTATAACCTCTGCTTACTTTTTGTCTGTATTTATTGTTTTTGTCTGTATTTATTGTTTATCTTTTTCTTTTTCTTTTTCTATTATTTATATTAATATTGATGATTTTTTAAATTTATTGTTCTTGTTAAAAGAGTACTCTTTGTTTAAATCTGTTGTTACTTCATATTTTGCAATTATTTGTCTTTATATTATATGTATTCATTGTCGATAGTATCAATTGCTTACTTTTGCGATTTCCTTAGTTTATTTGTGCTATAAATGTAGGCTATTTGTAGGGTAGTTATTGATAGGGGTCACTTGAGGCATGCTATGCTTACAGGTACCTACCCGATAGCACTATCGTTAGTGAGTGCTGTACTGTATTTTATATATTATTTTGTAATAGTATAGATATCTTATCAATATTTGTATTTTGTACTATTGTTAATGTCTTGTCATGTTGCAAATTTGATTTTAAATAATATTTTTACATTTAACATGTAGTTTCTTTATTCATGCAGAGTTTAGTAAAATTTGCCAGAACGTCCCGGACTTCCCAAACTTGACTACTTCCTTTAACGTGACGATAGTGCGTTGTTATATGTGCGATTAGTTTGCTTGGGAAACAGATTAACTTGCTCATGTAGTAATGTACACCCTATGTGGTGGATTGTGTTCTTTTATTTTATAATTTTCATTTTAGTAAGCGTTGTTTCCACATAGCGATGTTGATAATTTAATTTGACTTTATATTGTCCTTGTCCCAATTTTGGTTTGTTTAGTTTGCAAGTTTTACATTTTAATTAATAAGACAGTTATGCCAGTTATATATAAAGTCAAATTATTTAATTTTGCAATATAAATTACATTGCAACATATATTACGCAAGGGCAATATACAATAGAACACAATTGTAAGCTAATTATATATATGTATGATATGCATGTTTATCTACATAATTTGTTAAAGTATCCATATATATGCATAAATACATAGATCAGCATCCACTACGCTAATATTGTATGAATTATATTAACAAGATCTTGCACACAATGATTTCGGTAGATGTCATAATTTTGCAATGAGTTACAAATTGACAATTATATGGAAGATAGTTTAAGTTATTGATAACAATGGTATTGCACACTTATTTGTCTCCTTTTTCTTTAGAATATATAACGCCAATTCCTAAAACTACCACATTCAGTACTTGTCTAACGGCGACGTCTTTGTAATTTCATTATGGCTACTATTAAACAATTTTATTCAGTTTAAAAAGGGCCTCCAACAAATAACATGCTTCAAACTATATAATTCAACCCTTTTTACTACCATATATCCTCCTAAAACTGTACAAAATCGTCTAAACATAGCTGGAATAAAATGAAAAAGACGTGGCCGGTACAGAAGGGGTTTATATAGTGATGTTGATGTTCGCTTGTCTTCATATTGCGCGGTTCCTGTTTTAGTGTGTTTGTATTGCAAATTTCCCATTTTATGCATAAATTCTTAAGGGGACGTTTTGTGTTTGATCCCTAGACCTCCATCAAACTTAAAATTACACCCTCTAGAACCCTTTTCAAGATAAATTTTTCCATATTTTCGGTAGAAACAATTTTAAATTTTTTGGTAGAAAAATGTCTTGGCCAAAGGCCAGTTCCTCTTGAATTACAGGCTCGCTATCGCTCGCCAGGAAAACCTCAACACCTACAGTACATGGTACGAAAGGTCGTACAATTGACAAATGGGTGGAAAGTGCATGCAATCGAAAACTAACGTCTTAATATCTCAAAGGCAATGTGGCTAAACATGAGAGAGAATGGGGTCCTGAAAAAAATCCCTTAAGTAGAAATCTTCCATTAACATAAATATAAGCAAACACGTGTATTGTGTGCAGACATTACCCTCTCCACAGTCACTACTACTGGAGTTCCTTGTTTCTTATGACGTGACGGTATACACAAAAATATAGATTTTCCTTTATCTATGACATTTTTGTTCTCTCTCTCACGCTCTCGCTCTCTCTCTCTCTCTCTCTCTCTCTCTATATATATATATATATATATATATATATATATATATATATATATATCCGTTCATTGTCTATTAAAACAAAAATATATATATATATATATAGATATATATACCGGTATATATATATATATTTTTTTTTTAATAGACAATGCAAGGAGGAAGGAAAAACACATATAAAACAAAAAGGTCCATGTGCCTAAAGGCATCCTCCATTCATAAAATGTTTGTAACAACTGGATTTAAACTGTTGTAGATTGTAAGTTTGTGGAAAGCAACTCTTCAATATTCAACTTCTTCTTCTTCTCTCAATATTCTTGGTGTCTCTTTTTCTTCTGCTCTCATTTGGAAGGACCATATTACCAGTCTTGCTAAGGCAGCCTCCCAGAAGCTGGGTGTGCTCAACCGCCTTAGGGGGTTCTTTTCCCCTGCACAGCTTCTTGCTCTGTACAGGGGCATAGTGCGCCCTTGTATTGAGTATTGTTCACATGTGTGGGGAGGTTCCTCTCACACCGCTCTCCTAGACAAAGTTGAAAGGAAGGCCTTTCGTATCATTAACTCCCGTCCACTCACCAACTCTCTGCAATCTCTCTCTCTCCTCCGCCGCAATGTTGCATCTCTCTCGCTATTCTATCGCTACTATAATAATCAGTGTTCCTCAGAGCTATCCCAGTGCATACCACCTTCTTTACGTAGGGCACGTGGTACCCGTCTTGCAACTCAATCCCACCCCTACTCTGTGCAACTCTCCAACCCAAGAGTGAAACGTTACTCTCAAACTTTCTTCTACTCAACAGCTGAGCTCTGGAACTCTCTCCCAGAATCAGTCTTTCCCTCTTCCTATGACTTAAATTGCTTCAAACTCTGTGTGTCCAGGCATTTTGGCTCGAACGTCCCTTGATTTTGGCCCTGTCACTCTTTCAACTATGGGGGAGGCACTCGCTATAGGCAGTTATGCCTTTTGCCTCCTTCAATCACATAGAAAAAAATATATATATATATCCAGTGAAGTCAACATCAAGCCTATTAAAACTTTACAAAAAAGAGTAGTGAGAATAATAAAATAAACTCATTACAGAGCACATACACCACCAATATTCAAATCACTAAACATATTACCTTTTCCCGATGTGTATACAATGTCAATATAAAAATTGATGTTCAAGTTTATTAAAGGCATAGTACCACCGATCCTGAATGATATGTTTACTACAAATATGATGATACATCACCACCTAACAAGACAGAGACAGCAATTACATATCCCTATAGCAAGAACAAACCTAATGAAAAGAACATTCAGGCACAAAGGAGTTCACATTTGGAACAATTTGCGAGATACAATTGATGTGCAGTGTAGTTTTCCAGCATTTAAAAGAAATCTAAGAAAATATTTTTCGAACAAACAGATTTATTAGTTATAACAACTGTGTGAAAAATATATATTCTCAATTATATAAGCAATAAGATCCCATTGGCCATTAATATTATTAAGGATTTGTCGGTAGTATTTTTCCGTTTGTATTAATTATTGTTTTATTAATTTAGATTAGTTTTTATTTTTTATTTTGCATTTTTTTAGGGTGACAAAACTTTAATTGTTATCTTTGTCGACCTTACTTGTATGTATAAGAGTACCAATGAGGACACATATGCCTGATGGCATCAGTTCCTCATTGACACAAAGGATGTGAATATATGCAATTTTGTAAATATACTGTACTCAACTTTTGCGACAATAAAATATGTTTAATTGAATTGAATTGAAATATATATATATATATATATATATATATATATATATATATATATATATATATATATATATAGTATATATACTGTTTATATATATATATATATAATATATATGATATATATATATATATATATACTGTATATATATATATATATATATATATATATATATATATATATATATATATATATATATATATATATATATATATATATATATAGGCCTATATATATACATATATACAGTATATATATATATACACGTGTGTGTATGTGTATTGAAAACTAAACACCTGTCTAACAACCTCACCACCTGCGACACAATGTTGAAGCACCTGTGCATACGTCTATGTCACACCAACACCCCAATAACTGGCATCTGTATATAAGCTGCCTGTCAATTGGTTTCCTCCACAGGGGCACGGTAGTCTGAGAGCCGCAGAAGGAGCCGATGACGAAGGCTCTGAAGGGGTAGCTCTTGTCCTTACCTGGCTTTGTCGAAGTTATTGGCATCACTCCATTTGAGGAATTTCACTAGTTGCCGTGTCACTGTTTCAGAATCTACTTTATTGTAACTGTTTCATATTCTATTTTGTTTGTAACTGTTTCAAAGTCTACCATATTGGCATTTGCTTCTCTATATCGAAAATTTCACCAGTTGTGGCCCTACTGTTTCAAAATCTATTGTATTGACATTTGCTCCTGCATTTTGGAAATTTCCCTTGTGTCTTTAATCCCCTTTGCTACCATCACTTTTCAAACCTTGGTCTTGTTTCTGAATGTAAAGGTAGGGACACCACATTGAAATTAAAATGAGGTCTGCGGCTGGTCTGACTCTCTACTTTCTGTTGATTGCTGTATTCGTCTACACCGCTTCTGGGGATCCTCAGGTGAGATTTTGCTACTACTACTACTACTACTACTACTACTACTACTTAAAAAGAGCAGTATCTAAACTTAAAAGTGGAATGGGTCATGACGGGCTGCATTCCACGTTTCTTAAAAATTCATCAGAATACGTTGTATCCATTCAAGATAATGTTATTAATGTTTGCTTTATCCATTGTTACACTCCAGTAAGTATGCTGAACGGTATTATACTCCCTATCATTAGGGATCAAAAGGGAAATATTAATGATTCGTCAAACTATAGACCCATAATGCAGTCATCATGCATAATTAAAATAATATACAATAATTTACTTGACATTTTGATGGAAAAAGTGTGTATGGATAAAAGGCAATTGGGTTTTAAGAAGGGAGTATCTATCAGTGATGCATGTTTCCTGTTAAAAGAGATAATGCATAACTATACTCAAAATGAAGGCACTGGAATGTTGATGTGTATCGATTTCTCGAAAGCCTTTGATAATGTTTATAATTTTGTGGGGGGTAAACAACTCTTAGACAGGAATATTCCAGTAGATATTGTTTTAATTTTAATGCACATCTTGGCAACCAGTATGCCAACGTTGTTTGGAGGGGTCACAATAATCATTACTGTCCTGTGGAAAAGGGTGTCAGACAGGGAGGAATACTCTCTCCCTTTGTATTTAAACTTTATATAGATAGTATATTAACAGACATATCGAACATGGAAAATGGATGTAACTTAGGAGGGACTAGGCTAAATATCCTGGCTTATGCCGACGATATTGTCCTAGCAGCTAGCTCAGTTACCGATCTTGAAAATATATTTTTTAAAGCTAAGTAATGAATTAGGAAAACATAATTTAAAGATGAATAAAACCAAAACTAAGTGCATGCCTATCATTAAATCTCGTAAGGTCAAAAAGTGTTGTGTATTTATATGCTAGTTAGTAACTCACAGATAATCTAGGATGGGTATTTAAGCCTCACTCTCCCTCTGTTTTCTTGTATTACCCTGAAGATGTCTTGAGAGAATAGATGAAAGCTTGGTGTTCCATTGTTTCATTATTCCTAACGAGTCTTACTACATAATTTGATCTCACGTATTTGTGATTTGTTCTCCACACACATATATATATATATATATAATATATATATATATATATATATATATATATATATATGTATATATATTATATAAATATATATATATAGTATATATATATATATATATATATATATATATATATATATATATATATATATATAAAATGTCACTAATAGCAGTAATTTCAGAGAGTAAACCCTACATTTCAGGTGTTGGGGTCGTCATGCCTGGAGTATGGAGGTAATTGTTTGGCCTCCGCCACCCACTGTGATGGAAGCCTGACACCCACCGTCACCTGTCCCGCCGGGCTCTCCTGCTGCATGGGTTAGTCAAATTATTGCCATATTTGGTTAAATTACAAAACTATAATGAATCATCTTATATACGACTATCCCTTATTCTTATACAACACAGAAATGAACCCTTCACCTGCTCTCAATAATAATCATGGTGTATTTTTGTTCTGACCCTTCTTGGAAAGATCATATTAGCACTCTTGCTAAAACAGCTTCCCAGAAAATTAGGTGTGCTCAACCTTCTCCGAGGGTTCTTCACTCTTGCAAAGTACAGGGGTACAGTGTGCCCATGTATTGAGTATTGTTCGCATGTGTTGTGAAGTTCCACCCATACCGCACTTCTCAGAAGGGTAGAGTCAAAGAAATTTAATCTCATCAATTCACCTCCTCTGTCTACTTCCTTACAATCTGTTTCTAAACGCTGCAATGTTGCCTTTATTTAACTTTTTTGAAGCAATTACAATGATCAGTGATCTTCAACTTCTTCAGAGCTTTTTCAGTGTATTCCTCCTTATTTACGGAGTGTGTGTGTGTGGTGCTGGTGGTGCTGGTGGGGGGAGGGGGGGGGGGGCTTTCAACTCATTCCCACCTCTATTCTGCCCAAGTATCTAACCCAAGAGTGAGTAAATTTTCCGAGTCTTTTTCTTTTTATTCAACAATTAGCTTTGAAACTCTCTCCTTCAATCTGTCTTTCCCTAATGCTATAACTTAAGTTGCTTCAAGGTCCGTGTGTCTATATATATTGACTCCAACGTACCTTGAAGTTGGCTCTCTATCACTCTTTCAACTTTGAGGGGGAGACTTGTTACAGACAGCTTTGCCTCTTGTCTCCTTCACATACATAGACAAAAGTATGTTTTTCCTGATTTTATAGCTATCCTAGAATCCTGTTGATTATTGATTAGTTTTGTTCACGTCACCTAACCTAACCTTGGAGAAGGCCTATGACAGAGTGGATAGAGAAGGTTTGTGGAAAGTACTTAGAATATACGGAGTAGAGGGCAAGTTGCTGAAAGCAGTGAAGAGCATGTATGAGGGTGCAAAGGCGGCAGTACGTGTGGAGAGTGAGCAGAGCGAGTTCTTTGACCTGAATGTTGGTTTGAAACAGGGGTGTGTGATGTCCCCGTGGTTGTTTACTGTATATATGGATGGAGTTATGAAAGAAATACTATCAAGAGCAGTGGATGTTGGTGTATCGCTGAAAAGGGAGGGAATTGAGTGGAAGCTACCTATACTGCTGTTTGCGGATGATACAGTTCTGATGAGTGATAATGAATGGGAGTTGCAGGGTCTGGTAAATGAGTTTGGAACAGTGTGCGAAAAACGGAATTTGAAGGTAAATACGGGGAAGAGCAAGGTTATGGTCTTCGAAAGGGGTGAAGTCACAGAGTGTGAGGTGAAGCTGAACGGTCAGGCTATGGAGATCGTCAACTCTTTTAAGTATCTGGGCAGTGTGTTGAGTAAAGATGGGACTATGGATGAAGAGGTGCGGGAGAGGGTACAACAGGGGAAGAGGGTTGTAGGAACGCTAAAAGCAGTAACAAGAAATAGGGTGGTCAGTATGGAAGTGAAGAAGTCCTTGCATGACAGTGTGGTAATCCCGACACTGACTTACGGAAGCGAAGCATGGACGTTGGTTGAGAGACTCAGACCAAGAGTGAGAGCAGTGGAAATGAATTACTTAAGGAGTGCGTGCGGAGTTACATGGAGGGATAGACAGACTAATGAGGATGTAAGAAGGAGGTGTGGTGTGGAGGTAGATGTGCTGGAAAGTGTGAAAAGGAACAACTTGAGATGGTTCGGCCATATGGAACGTATGGAAAGCGAGAGAATGACTAAGAGGGTGTACGAGAGCGAGGTGGAGGGACAGAGGGGGAGAGGTAGACCGAATATGAGGTGGAAGGATGGAGTGAGGAACTACATGAACGAAGGCGGTGCTGGTTGGGGGGAGGGGCGTCGACTGACTGGGGACAGAGGTGCATGGGGGCGGTTCGTTCGTGGCCACCCCTTCGGGGATCACGGCGTCAGGCAATAGATAGATAGATAGACCTAACCTAAAGAATTTCCTAATTATCAGTTAAGTTTTATACCTTACCTCATCTTATAGCTAACCTAAAATGTATATAATATTAACCCTTTGAGTACCAGCGACGTGTGCTATATTTTATTCTAACTACTGTATATTTAGAGGATATTATGCAGCCTAGGAAGGATATGTGGTAGTTAAAAGGATTGGTTGAGATAGTTTCTAACCTTAATATTGCTGGAGGACCTTCCTGAGCTGAATAAAACTGTCTAATAGTTGCCAGAATATGATGAAAAGGACGTCCCTGGTACGGAATGAGTTAATGTGTTTTCCTTACTTGTTCTCGTACCGTAGTTAATTTACCGTATGAGTACCAGTACCGGTGACTTTTTATATTTATGTTCAGCTACATTTAGATGAGTTTATGAAGCTTAGAACAATATATGGTAGCTAAAAGAATTAATTGAGATAGTGTGCAACCTTTCAATGTGTAGACGTCCTTCCTAAGCTGCATAAAATAGTTACCAGAATATAATGGAAATGTCGTCACCGGTACAGAAGGGGTTAATATACCTTTCTTGATCTGATATCTGAATGTTGTCTTAGTTGATATATTTTACCTGATCTTATAGCAAGCCTAGATCATTACCTATTTCCTATTTCTATACTATATACACAGGCTCAATCCCCAATTTTCCTATTTTGTTTTTCTGTTTGTCCCTCTTCCTTTTTTTCGGGGGGGGGGGGATTTAAGACAGAACCAGAATAGGGACAACACAACCTAAAACAATGAACACACAAAACAAAATACACATTCACACTATTTCCTAGTTGTTGTAATGTAAAATTTAATGATCTTATAGCTAGCCTAGATCTTACCCTACTCCCTATTTGTTGTAATGTAAATGATCTTATAGCTAGCCTAGATCATACCCTATTTCCTAGTTAATGTAATTTACCTGATCTTAAAGCTAGCCTAGATCATACCCTATTTCCTAGTTGATATACTTTACCTGATCATATAGCTAGCCTAGATCATACCCTATTTCCTAGTTGATATACTTTACCTGATCATATAGCTAGCCTAGATCATACCCTATTTCCTAGTTAATATACTTTACCTGATCATATAGCTAGCCTAGATCATACCCTATTTCCTAGTTGATATACTTTACCTGATCTTATAGCTAGCCTAGATTTTACCCTACTCCCTAGTTGTTGTAATGTAAATGATCTTATAGCTAGCCTAGATCATACCCTATTTCCTAGTTAATGTAATTTACCTGATCTTATAGCTAGCCTAGATCATACCCTACTTCCTAGTTGATATACTTTACCTGATCATATAGCTAGCCTAGATCATACCCTATTTCCTAGTTGATATACTTTACCTGATCATATAGCTAGCCTAGATCATACCCTATATCCTAGTTGATATACTTTACCTGATCATATAGCTAGCCTAGATCATACCCTATTTCCTAGTTGATATACTTTACCTGATCATATAGCTAGCCTAGATCATACCCTATATCCTAGTTGATATACTTTACCTGATCATATAGCTAGCCTAGATCATACCCTATTTCCTAGTTAGTTGTACATGTTTCTAAGTTATATCTTATCTTATTTCAATGAGTTAGGTAATTGGCAGTTTATTGACACATAATTAGGTATCGGTACATATTATAAAAGTTACAAAAATATCAGTTATAATAGTACATAAAAGTGCTACAAAGTATAAGTTTAATATATAATATTACTTTGTATAATATCCAAAACCGTTTCTGCCTTACCATAAGAGGCTTGAGGCAAGATATTTCTCGCTCTCCCTGGGTGTCCCCTCTCTCTCTCTCTCTCTAAAAAAAAAAAAAAAAAAAAAAATATGTATGTGTATGTGTGTGCACTGTACAGTATGTATATATATATATATACTGTATATATATGTATGTATGTGTGTATGTATGTATGTGTATATGTGTGTGTGTGTGTGTGTGTGTGTGTGTGTGTGTGTGTGTGTATATATGTATGTACCGGTGTATATAATTATATATATATATATATATATATATATGCATATATACATATATAGTTTGTAAGGCCAGACTGCCTAGTAAGGACCTTGAGGTCTGTGTGGTCTGTGTATCTATGTAGCTCTATGTAGCTCTCTCTCTCTCTCTCTCTCTTACCGATTACCGAGTGTCAAAACCGTTTCCAGATACTCACAGACTCAGATGACGAAGAGGAAATAGAAGTCCGGCTCGTGGGAGACTCGATGATACGTGGTCAGCTCACAGAGTTTTGCGCCAGGGCACCTAAGACCAGGAAGCGTTTTTGTATCCCTGGTGGTGGTGTGGACGACGTAGTTGCAGCAGTTGACGAAGTATCAAAGCTGGCCCCTGCTAATACAATGTACGTCATCCACGTTGGATCCAACGATGTACAGCGAACCCGGTCGGAAGATTTGCTTTTAAAGTACCAACAGCTGATCAAGTCGTTTAAGGAGAAATCATCAAGGATCATCGTCTCAGGAATCGTCCCCCGGCTCAGTGTAGAGAGCCGATTTTACAACATAGCCATCAGCACAAATCGTTGTCTAGCAAACCTCTGCAGGAAGGAGAACGTGGGATTCGTCGACACCTGGGACAATTTCTACTATGATGACTATTTGTTTTCGGACGATGGAGTTCATCTGAACCAGGTGGGAGCAGCACGTTTTGGGCGTCTTCTCAACGATGCGGTGACGGATTTTCGGAGAAGAAATCGACTCAGCACAGGACAACCAGGAAGGAGGACCGAAGACAGCGAGGACGGCAACCTACAAAGGAATTAAATACTAATCCGTCAAGAACCGCGAATTTGGATAAAGCTCCACCAACACGACCCAAATTCAAAACGCCAGGGATAACGACCGAGGACCGAGGACAGCCATGAATGTAAATGTAGATCCAACCAGAACCAAAAATTCGATGAAAGAACGTTCTGTGAGTTCTAAAACCGCAACTTTAAAGGTTTTCTATGCAAACGCTCGTAGCATACGCAATAAATTTTCAGATTTAGAGGAACTAGTGTTTACAGAAAATTATGATGTGATTGGCATAACAGAATCTTGGCTCAATACAGAAGATAGAGACTTTTTAGCAGAGTATTCACTTCCCGGTTATGTAATGTTTGAGAACAGCCGAATAAATAAAAATGGAGGTGGCGTTTTATTTTATATCAAAGAAAGTCTTAACCCGACCCTCGTGTCAAAACCTCAAATTGTGAACGTCGACACATCTTTTGTGCTAATAAAGAATAATAAAGGTACAAAAATAATACTTGCGTTAATATACAGACCTCCAGCTCAACCAGTGCAAACTGACCGAGAAATTTACGAACAAATTGCAGATGTAAGTAACTCACAAGATACCGTAATTTTTGGCGACTTTAATTTACCTGTGACCAAGTGGGGCGATACTCTTACTTCACACTCCGGACATGACTTGTATACGAACTTGCAAGAGAGTTCGCTTTATCAATTTGTTCGAACGCCGACCCGTGGTAATAACGTTCTTGACATTGTACTTGCAACAAAAGAAGAATTGATAGAGAATTTGAATGTTGGTGATGAATTCAGTAACAGCGACCATCGTAAGATAACTTTCACTTTAAAGTTTACTAGTAACGAACCAAATAGTAGCATCGAAAAAGTCCCTAATTTTAAGAAAGCAAACTTCCATAAACTTAGAGCTATGTTTAAAGAAACTGACTGGAGCTTTTTAATTAACAATAACGACATAAATACATCTTGGAAGTTATTCGAAACCACTTACCTAAAAGCAGTGCAAGACTGCATACCATCGAAAATACGGCGTCCAGGCCATAATAATAAGCCCAAATGGTGGAATAAAGATATTTCAAACTGCGTGCTTGCTAAAAAATTTGCTAATGATAGATTAAAATCCTCACAAAATGACGAAGAACGGGTGAAATTTGTAGAGCTACGACGCAAAGCCAAAAAGTTAATTAAGCAGAGTAGAAAGACCTTAGAGTTACATATTGCGAATCAAAGTAAAACAAACCCGAAAGAATTCTATAGTTACATCAGAAAGAAAAAAGTAGTTACTTCAACTGTTGGACCGTTAGTCGATGAAAATGGAGAATACACCAAAGACGAAGTACAAATGAGTAATGCCCTCAATACCTTCTTTGCATCAGTTTTTACAACAGAAGACCTCAGTGATATCCCTACACCATCGCCGATTCAGATTGATAATTCAGATGTTCTAAGCAATATCACCGTTACAGAGAGAGAAGTATTGAATTGTTTAGATAAGCTCAAGGTAAATAAAACGCCAGGACCTGATACAATCTCGCCTAGAGTTCTAAAGGAAGCTAAGGATGAGCTCTCCACACCACTGACATTACTATTCAATAAATCCTTGCAGTCTGGAACTATGCCTGATCAGTGGAAGCTAGCCAACGTAACACCGATATTAAAAAAAGGCAGCAAATCCCTACACAGTAACTATCGTCCAATTAGCTTAACCTCAGTTGTATGTAAAATGCTAGAAACGGTCATACGAGACAGACTCGTAAATCACTTAGAGGAAAATAACATACTTAACCCAAAATTAGCGGCGAGCAACATAAGTCGAGTTAAATAAAGCTGGACTATGTGGCGGCGCTCGACATAACTCGAGTGGCAATTTCAGCACGTAATGTGGCTGAGAGAGAGAGACAAGTGGTGGCAGGAGACTAGCGAGCGTATGACTGCTCCAGACCACCGCGGCGAACCTACTGACACAAATCTCAGCTCCCTCCTCCCTCTCTCACTCGCTACATACTCAATTATGTACTGAACGTACCGAATTACCTGCTTTTTGCACTCACGTTGCACGGTTATTGCAAGAAAACTATCCATCATACAAGGATCGTTATGGTGTCATTCGAAAGCTCTGTTTATGCCCTTTCAGGGATAGGTACTTGTTTTACGTTCTGGGTCTTATTTAGGCATGAAAATGATCACGTAAACAGCCCTATTTTGGCTAAAAACACCCCGCTGTGCGGTACACATAAATAAAACCGCATAGGCCGCTCGTAAGGTGTTAAAGATACTCAACACGGCTTTCGTAAAAAACGTTCCTGTTTAACAAACCTCTTAGACTTCTTCCACGATATCCTCAACCTCTACGATGAGAGTAAAGCTGTAGATATTATATACCTTGATTTTCAAAAGGCCTTTGACAAAGTTCCCCACAAACGTTTACTGCTAAAACTAAAAGCGCATGGAATACAAGACGGTGTGTTGAAATGGATAGAAAATTGGCTCAGCAACAGAAAGCAAAGAGTAGTCATAAACGGTAAGGCATCTAAATGGACCAATGTAAGTAGCGGGGTACCCCAGGGATCGGTACTAGGACCAATTCTCTTTCTAATTTACATCAACGACATAGATGAGGGTCTCACCTGTACAATCTCAAAATTTGCTGACGATACAAAAATTGCAAATAGCGTACTCTCAAAAGAACAAGTTGACGATATGCAACACAATCTAGATAAATTGTCATGTTGGGCCCAAATTTGGCAAATGAGTTTCAATGCGGATAAATGTAAAGTACTACATGTCGGATACCTAAATGAGAAAGCAAACTATTCGATGAATGGCACTCAGCTTAAGAATGTAAACAGAGAAACCGATCTGGGAGTAACAATATCGAGTAACCTAAAACCGAGTCAACAATGTTCAGAAGTTGTTAAGAAGGCAAACAAATAATTGGCTTTATAGGCAGGTCATTTGAGCATAAATCCAAAGAAGTTATCCTAACCCTTTACAATTCCTTAGTCCGCCCTCTTCTGGAATACTGCGTTCAATCCTGGTGCCCTTATTACCAAAAAGATATAAACAAGCTAGAACGAGTTCAACGTAGAGTTACCAAAATTATACCTAGCCTAAAGAACAAACCATACGAAGAGCGTCTTAGAGAATTAAATCTATTTCCTTTAACCCAGCGCAGATTAAGAGGTGACTTAATTCAAGTGTTCAAAATCATCAAAGTCATCGACAATATGAACTGTAGTAAGTACTTCACTATCGACCAATCTAATTACACGCGGGAAAACGGTTGCAAAATTATTGGTAAATCTTTTAACTCGCACGAATCTAAGAATTTCTTCTTCAATCGAGTTGTCAACTTGTGGAATGGGCTTCCCCGAAACGTTATAGACTGCATCACCGTTGATACATTTAAACTCCGCCTAGACAAATATCTCTCATCAAACCCGCGACTGACTGCGTTTGTAAATGAATAACTTTATTTTATCCCCCCCTCAGTTACTAACCCTTATGTCCTCTACTAACTTCCTAATCCTGCCAAGGACATTAGTTCCAGGGCAGTAATTCCCTTTCCAATGTTCCCTTACCCACTCTAAACCACTGTTTGGACACTTGATCCTCAGTGTTTTGGAGGACAAGCAACCTAGAAGGGTCACTAGACCTGTTGTTGCTTGATTTCCTTTGTACTCTCTCTCTCTCTCTCTCTCTCTCTCTCTCTCTCTCTCTCTCTCTCTCTCTCTCTCTCTCTCTCTCTCTCTCTCTCTCTCTCTCTTAGTTGTTTGTCATATCTTACCAGATCTTATAGCTAACCAGAAATGTCCTATCCCTAAAGGAGAGGTGGCACTTCAGCTCCTGAGAAAGAAAGGGGAGAATACAAATGCAAGAACAGATGAAAAGAACAAGAAAAGGAAGAATAAAAACGCAAAAACAAATGAAAAGAACAAGAAAAGGGGGAATAAAAACGCAAGAACAAATGAAAAGAACAAGAAAAGGGAGAATAAAAACGCAAGAACAAATGAAAAGAACAAGAACAGGGAGAATAAAAACACAAGAAGAAATGAAAAGAACAAGAAAAGGGAGAATACAAACGCAAGAACAAATGAAAAGAACAAGAACAGGGATAATAAAAACACAAGAAGAAATGAAAAGAACAAGAAAAGGGAGAATAAAAATGCAAGAATAAATGAAAAGAATAAGAAAAGGGAGAATAAAAACGCAAGAACAAATGAAAAGAACAAGAACAGGGATAATAAAAACACAAGAAGAAATGAAAAGAACAAGAAAAGGGAGAATAAAAATGCAAGAATAAATGAAAAGAACAAGAAAAGGGCGAATAAAAACGCAAGAACAAATACAAATAACAAGAAAAGGCAGAATAAAAACGCAAAAACAAATAAAATGAACAAGAAACCCAGAACGCAGAGCGATAAGAAAGATGGCCATCGCAAACAAAACCGCAAACGTAAACCCAAGAAACAAAAAAATAAGATCCAGACCAAGAAGAAGAAGCACAGGAGAAAGGAAAATGTGAACAGGAAAGCCAAAAAAGCTGACGGCAAGCAAAAGAAATTAAGGAAGAAAGTTCGTGGGGAAAAAGGACTAAAAACAACGAAAGGAAAAAATCAAGGCAAGAAGTCTAACAAGGTGCAAATGAGGCAAGGAAAGGAATCCAAACTTGTAATAATCCAGAATGATGATGATGATAAACTCAGGCCACAATCAACAGGTAAGGTTCCACTTGTACTACTAAATCAGAGAGGGATGGGTTGGTGGGACAGACATAAAAGAAAAAGGTTTCACTTGTGATGTTAATCAGGCAGGAATGGGTGGGTGGGACAGACAGGTAAATACAAATATACGTAAAAAGTAGATGATGATGATGATGATGATGGTGATGATGGTGGTGATGGTGATTACAACCCACCCACAACAATATCTTCATACCATTTAGTCACCATATCCTGTTCCAAATAAGCTGGCTAAAACTTTAACATTAATCCATCCAGTACTGGTTGGGCCATCCTTTTACGGTTTTACCTTTATTCTGGCTACTATTAGACGATTATATTCAGTTTTTAATTTAGGACCTCCAGCAATTAACGGCCCCTTCTCTACCGGCGATGTTTTTTACATTTTATTTTAGCTATATTTGGAGGATTTGTGCAATTTAACAAGGATCTGTGGTAGTATAAAGGGAAAGGTGAGATATTTGGATTTGTGCAATTTAACAAGGATCTGTGGTAGTATAAAGGGAAAGGTGAGATATTTGGAGGATTTGTGCAATTTAACAAGGATCTGTGGTAGTATAAAGGGAAAGGTGAGATATTTGGAGGATTTGTGCAATTTAACAAGGATCTGTGGTAGTATAAAGGGAAAGGTGAGATATTTGGAGGATTTGTGCAATTTAACAAGGATCTGTGGTAGTATAAAGGGGAAAGGTGAGATATATTTGGAGGATTTTTGCAATTTAACAAGGATCTGTGGTAGTATAAAGGGAAAGGTGAGATATTTGGAGGATTTGTGCAATTTTAACAAGGATCTGTGGTAGTATAAAGGGAAAGGTGAGATATTTGGAGGATTTGTGCAAATTTAACAAGGATATGTGGTAGTATAAAGGGAAAGGTGAGATATTTGGAGGATTTGTGCAATTTAACAAGGATCTGTGGTAGTATAAAAGGGAAAGTGAGATATTTGGAGGATTTGTGCAATTTAACAAGGATCTGTGGTAGATAAAGGGAAAGGTGAGATATTTGAGGATTTGTGCAAATTTAACAAGGATCTGTGAGTGAGGATTTGTGCAATTTAACAAGGATCTGTGGTAGTATAAAGGGAAAGGTGAGATATTTGGAGGATTTGTGCAATTTAACAAGGATCTGTGGTAGTATAAAGGGAAAGGTGAGATATTTGGATGGTAGTATAAAGGGAAAGGTGAGATATTTCGAAGCCTGTTACTTGCTGGAAGCCACTTTTAAACTTTATAAAATCGTTTAATAGTAAGCCGAATTAAATAAAAAGACGCCTCCGGTACATAAGGAGTTAACAGGCTTCAAACTGTATCCCTTAACCCTTTTTTCTACAACAGATCTTTCTCAAACTATACGAAATTGTCTAAATATAGCAAGACGAAAATTTAAAAGATGTCGTCGGAGCAGAAGGGGTTAACCTCTATAACTCACAAATGACTAGAATAAATTCATCTAATATGTCTACCATTTGGGAAGGGTCAGTAGAAATGTACAGCCCATTTGCTCTAGCCCTTTTTGAGTTACAGAGGTTAGGGTTCACGATTTCTGGCATACCTACTAGGAACAGAGTATAGCTAATGGATAAAACCTTGTTGACTAATTGCTAATGATTGCTAATTAAAGTATAATATATATACATTCATTTTAAACCTTAAAGGATACGTGAAGCATTTCTGGTCTGTTTTCGGGCTATTATTAGACGAGTTTTTCATATTGGGAAGGGTATATTGAAGTCAAAGGGTTAGTTGAAAGAGTCTTTACCCTTTTAATTTACACAGAATCTTCCTAAATTGTATAACATCGTCTAATGATAACAAGAATAACCTGTCAAAATGCATTCTTCAGAGGGTTAACCCCTTCACCATTGGCCTAATTCATGTCTACCTTTGATTCTGGCTAAAATTAGGGGATTCTAGGCAGTTCAAAAAGGACCTATGTTACTAAGAAGGTTAATATGATCGTATTTACCCATTTCAGTCGCGTAGGTAGATTACAAACTAAATAAAATCGTCTAATGGTAACCAAAATATTATAACAATTACGTAATGGTGGTGAAGGGGGTTAAAGGATGTTATTTATGTCCATTTATGGGTCAGTTTACTTTATTTGAACACTCTTAAAATAGTTGTTTTTTAGTTTTATGGTAAATTTGATGTTTGAAATCTCTTGCAACAGCTCTGCAGTAAATACGTAAACTCATTAATTTACCTTAAAGATGGGTAGGGTTTATTTATTTGTAGAATCTATTCATATATATAATAATACTTTAGTTTCCTCCCTATCAATCTTAAAATAACATGTCCAAGATCCCCTTTCTTGATAAATTTGTAGATATTTTGGTACAAAATTGTTCCGGCCCAAGGCCGAATTCTTCATAGATTACAGGCTCGCTTTCGCTCGCCAGGAAAACGTTGACACCCTAATGACACGAAAGGTGTAGGGAGGAAACTAAAACAATAATAAATTCATATTTTCACCAACCCATCAATTATCCTTAATTAACCTACTTATTGAAATAATTGAAACTAATGAATAAATGTGGTAATCCAAGGATTCGAACCTAGGGTACTTACACCGAAATTCCGTGCACTAACCATTACGCGATCCAGACAATAAATAAATATATAAATTGATGAATAAATATATAAATACGTCAACCAATAAATGAACCGTACTTAACAGGTTGCAAGAGCACCAAGAAGTGTTCGCGGAAGAAGGGTAAGTGTCGAGCCACCTGCAAGTCCAAGGAGACGTCTCTGAGGGGCATCTGTATCAACTGCCTCTGCTGTGTCAGGGAAAAACCAAGTAAAAGTAAGTGTATTGAAAATATATGCAAACAATATATAAATAAACGAATGTACATAAGTTATCTCTCTCGCTCTCTCTCTCTCTCTCTCTGTCTCTCTCTCTCTCTCTCTCTCTCTCTCTATATATATATATATATATATATATATATATATATATATATATATATATATATATATATATATATATATATATATATTGTTACGAACTGGCACTCGGGTACACAAGGGCTCTCAATCAGGACTCGAATACGGCTCGCTGCCACAACGGAAACACACGATCCCAACCCCTGAGTACTGCCAGCCGAACAAAAAACACCAATACCCTCCTGAGTTCAATCTGCTATAACGGGGTATACAAGAACTCGGTACTAGTGTTCAACAACAGACTAATAAAGAGACAGGAATTATCTAGTCTGGTCAACAATCAAACAATGAAGTAAGAAACAACAACACCAAAGAATAGTGTTGGCCAAAGCCGAAGTAATCCACCCTTGACTATGAACTTAAGAAGTCCACCACCCTCTACTTCGGATCGGCACTATTACGTTACGTTAATTAATAGTCCTTAAGCATCGAGCAAGGAATCTTCTGAAAAAAGTTAGATGCTTCTCGGATGCTCGTAAGAAGTACGTATCGGATTTTGAACAGTAATTCAATAAGCAAAAACACTGGCAATTAAATACTATTAAAGGCTTAAATTGGCATAAGAATAATTAAAAGAATATGCAATAGTAAATGGCAAACATTAAAAGGACGTACTCCGCAAATGCAACGGCAATAGCTTACTCGGATTGTGCTCGTGGGCCACTAATCACTAAAGTAGCCAAGCTTGCAACACATGAAATCAATAGTGCATAAACAATATCATACATAAGGAAAGCTTCAATACTATTCTGTATCTACTAATCGAGTAAAGTCTAGCTGGGTTGCTGTAGGCAAAAAGGTAGCAGTGATCTGAGCAAAAACGGCTCGTAGCCTAGCGAAGTCCTCACAACTGTTTAAAGTATTACGTTAAAACTAACAAGTGCACTTTGAGAAATCCAGATCCCTTGTATCTGGTTTTCTCCCGGCTCCTTGACAAAGTAAAAACAACCTGTTAATAAAATACAGGGTGGTTAGGCTCTTGCCCTCACGCACTGTAAATTATTAACTCAACACAGTCATCCGCGAAGACAACCTAGGCTTCACTGAACCGAAACGAGTATGCAGGTTTATCACTTAACTACTGCATCAAACAACAACTCGTAACACAGAGAAGCCTTACCCCAGTCTAGCATTACCTAGACTAGCAGAAAACAGTAATAATAATAATAACACACAGGGAAATGCATATACAAGTGCAACAAACATAAATCAAGGCAAGTATCTCGTGAGAACTCAAGCGATAATATGTTGGCTGACTAGCTCTGCACCAACGGGACCATGGAAGTTAAACAGGGCAGGGAAAAGAGGAAATAAGAATGTAAGGTAGTAGAGAAAGTTCCCATCAGTCAGAAGAATATAAATAGTTAGCAAGGGAAATGAGAAGTCGCTCTGCCTAATGAGTTCTGATGAAAAATGGCTAGACTTCCCTTTTATACCCGGCCCTCTAGTGAGCCCAACGTGAACTACTAAGGACCGCCCACTGACAACCATTACGTAATTTCTCTCTCTCCTCTGGGATACACAAAGGCTCTCCCTATCACTGAGGGAGGGAGGAGTGCTAGTGAGTTAGGCCTACCTCCTGCCTGGTGTACCCACTGACACCTAACTGTGGCTGTTTCTCTTCCCATCACCACAAATAAGTTTCACACACAATACTTATAACTAATGATATAAAATAGAACTCGTTGACTCAGATGAAAACAAAATGCATATTCATAATACTTATAGTACAACGGCTCACATGAACTAAGTTAGGAAACTCTACATAGACTACAGCCAAAGTTCCTGCCCTGACGATCCTAGCGAGAGTGGGGCATGACTAGGCGTTCTGTACAGTATGCTCACACGTGGACATGCGTCACACCTCCCCCAAGATTTTACTCGCTCAACCCTGAGCTAAAATCTGACAAACACAGAACCCCATCAAGCCCCCCACACCCAGCGACTGCATGGCACTAAAACAAAGCTGAGTTTATCACCAAAACACATCTTATTATAAAAAAAAATCACATTTTATAACTCCTCCCAACAATAGCAAAAAGACACAATATCATGCTCCCAGAGCGAGCTTACAGCAGCTCAGCCGTTTGATAGTTCGTGGACTACTCAAACTCTATAGGCTATGACAAACTTATACGATTACCTATATCAAAAGAAAGAGTTTTTATATGATTTTTATATTTTAATATGTTTTTCCCGGCTGCACTATAAGGGCAGCCTATTTTCCTCCACTCAAACCCACACACCTGTGATAGCCTACGACTGATCATCCACCCTTGATAAACAATCCGCGATCACATTGTCACATCCAGCAATATGACGGATGTCCAGGTTATACTCCTGCAACATCAAAGACCACCTGGTCAGTCTCATATTGCGATTGTGAAATTGATTCAGGAATCTCAAAGGGTGATGATCAGTGTAGATAACCACGACTGGGCCATAGGCTGGAACATACACCTCGAAGTGCCTGAGCGACAGCACAATCGCCAGTAATTCCTTTTCTATTGTAGAATAGTTCTTTTGTGCAGCATTGAACTTCTTAGAAAGGAAACTTACTGGGTGTTCCACACCTTCATTGTCTGTCTGTAGCAAGACGGCACCAGCCCCTACACCACTAGCATCTGTTGCCAGCTGAAAAGGCCTGTTAAAGTCTGGGGCCCTGAGTATCGGGTGAGTACATAGCAAATGTTTCACCAAAGTGAAAGCCTTTTCACACTCAGGTGCCCACAAAAACTTTTTGTCTTTAGATAACAAATCTGTGAGAGGTGCCAACACCGTTGAGTAACCTTTTATGAAGCGTCTGTAGTAGCCTATCATACCCAAGAATCTCATAACCTGCTTCTTGGTTGTTGGGTGCATAAATTTATTGATAGCCTGTACCTTGTTCTGAGGAGGGCACACCTGTCCCCTTCCCACTACAAACCCAAGGTACTGCACAGTGGCTTTTACGAAGTCACACTTTGCCAAATTTACTACCAGACCTGCTTCACTAAGTTTCCGGAACAAGGTCTCAAGGTGCTCACAATGGCTCTCAAAGTCGTCATCATAAATGATTACATCGTCCAAATATATGGTGCAATTTGGAATGTCCTCTACAATTTCATTCATCAGGTTCTGAAACGTTGCTGGTGCATTCTTAAGTCCGTAAGGCATAACATTGCACCGGTAGGTACTCCCGTCCACAACAAAACCACATACCTCTTTAGCACGCTCGAACAAAGGTACTTGCCAGTAACCTTTTACTAAATCTACTTTAGACAAAAAACGAGCATTACCAATTTTGTCAACACTATCATCAACCCGAGGAAGAGGATATGGGTTAGTTGGAGTCAAACCGTTTAACCTACGGAAATCAATACAAAAGCGTACCTTGCCATCTGGCTTAGGCTGCAGTTTTACGGGGGAAGTCCACTTAACTGTGCCTTTCTCTATCAACCCTCTACCGAGCATATACTGCAACTCATCCCTCAGAGCTGGTAGTTTTATGGGGGGCACACGGTACGGGATTGACTTAAAGGGTATATGGTCCCCCACGTCAACATCATGCATAGCCTGAGTAGTGAGGCCTGGGTGTTCAGCAAATACAGTGGGGTATGAACCGAACAACTGACGGATAGCATCAAACTGCGGCTCAGGCAAATGAGCTATAGCCTCGTCAGCCCTTAGGCTCGAGTTTCCCGCCCACTGATCCGCTGAAACATGTTGATCCCAGCTATCCTCCTCTGAAGCTTGACTGTCCCCCTCTCCTTCTCCACCACGGCCGCAACAAGCCAACACAGGGACAGTGAGAGGCTCAGAGGGGCGCCTCACATACTCTTTAATAAGGTTCACGTGACATAACTGGTTCTTTTTCCTCCTGTCTGGAGTGGCAACAAGGTAATCTAAGTCTGAAATTTGTTCTACAATTTTATAAGGTCCAGTGTACTTCGCAGAGAGGGGTTACCAACCAAAGGCAACAAAATTAATACCTCTTGTCCTACAGTGAACTTCCGGAGCCTCACTTTGCGATCATACCTGTCCTTCATCAAAGCTTGTGATTCTGTCAAATTTCTACCTGCCATCTCCAGGCTCTTAAGCATGCGCTCACGGCTTTCAAGCACATACTTTAATAATGGACAAGGCTGCACAGTCCCCTCCCAAATTTCTTTCAGCATGTTAAGGGGGCCCCTGACACGGTGTCCAAAAATCAGCTCGTTTGGACTAAATCCCAGGCTCTCACCAGGTACCTCCCGAGCAGCAAACAGCACATAAGACAATCCAAGATCCCAATCCATACCATTGTCAGCACAATAACACCTGAGCATGCTTTTAAGTGTAGCATGCCACCGCTCAAGCACCCCTTGACTCTCAGGGTGATACGCTGACGATACTACTGCTCGTATCCCATGCTGTTGCATTGTTTGCTTGAACATGTTGGAGGTGAAATTAGATCCCTGATCAGACTGAATCTCCTCCGGGTACCCGTACCTTGAGAAGTACCACAACAAGTTACTGACTACCGTCTTAGCCATTCCATTTTTCATAGGGTATGCATCGGGGTATCTAGTGGCAACATCCATTATGGTTAACAAAAATTTATTTCCAGCCTTAGTTGGAGGGAGTGGACCAACCATGTCAACAATAATGTTACTAAAGGGTGGCCCAATCACAGGAATAGGGTGTAACGGAGCCTTAGGAATAACTTGGTTCGGTTTCCCGACACGTTGACAAATATCACATGAGTTTATCCATGACTGCACATGAGACTTCATCCCCGGCCACCAAAACAATTTCCCCAAAGCCGCCACCGTTTTCTTGGCACCCAAATGTCCTGATAATGGAGAATCATGAGCCAACCTAAGCAAACTTTCCCTGCAGCCCTCTGGCACGACCAGCTGGTCAACTGTACCTGATCCGCCCTCCCAGTTCCTTTTAGGATCTTGATATCGGTGGTATAAAATTCCATTAAAGAAAAAAAAATCCCCTGCCTTTGCATCCCTATCTTCTTCTAACTCCACAGCCCAATTGGTACACTGCAAAACCTCTGGATCCTCTAATTGCAACTTTCGAATGTCTGTGGGAGCCAACATGTCTAACTGCTTGGTCAACAACTCATGCCCTCCCCCAACATCCAACTTAGACATCCGGTTTTCTCGCTGCAGGTAACGGTGCTGTCTCTGAGTCTCTGCCTCCTCCACTACTTTATCAACTGTGTTAGGCACTGGAGTTACAACAGACTCGGTCAAAGGTCCTGCTATTGGGTCTTTTGGGAGAGCCACTGGTTCTAAACTCTTCAAACTTTTCCCAGCCTTCCGCTTCTCCTTAATTCCCTTCCTCCGATGTTCTGTGGCCTGGGAAATAGGCTGTGATACCTTAAATGCTTGGGAACGAGTTACCACACACGCCATCTGTTGGCGTTGACAACTCACTACCCACTCTTGTTCCTCCCTACTCACGTCGGCCGGCCTCTCGGCAACGACTAAGGGTAGAACTTCTAAAGTAGGCACCGCAAAGTCATTGCTGAGAAGAAGGTCGACGCCCTCCACTGGCAATTTCTCAACGATCCCAACATCTAAGTTCTTAATCACACCATCAATTTCCAGCTCCACATGAACCAACGGGTATGACCTGGTCACATTAATACCCTGAACAACAACCACCCGTGCCGCATTAATTGGTTGCCCCGTGAAATTCTTCAAAAGTGTCTGTGAAGCTCCAGTATCATGCAAAACTTCCACCTTATGCTGGCAACCCGCCCAACTTACCCTACCGGTCCCTCTATGGGCGCAAAAGACATCACGGACCGGGGACGAGCCTTCCTGAGTCTTATACATAGCCTGTGACCCTGCCGCTGGCAAACTACCCGGGGTAAATCCAGACGACATTTCAGCCACACCTATGCTGCGCACCAAAGACACGGCTGCAGTTGGCAGCTTACTAGGACAAGATTTTGCATAATGCCCCTTCTTTCTACAATGAAAACATTCCACTTCCCCTATCGGTCTCTTCTGATAAGGGGCGGAGTTCTGACCCTTCTGTAATGGGACGGCTGTAGTCTTTGGTTCAGTCCTGGTATCTTGGCTTTTAAACTGAGGTTTATATCTATAGTGATTGTCCTGAGCTCGAGGGTTTGGAGTATCGCGCCCTTGGGAACTGCATCAACACGCTTTACAGATTCACATCCCCTGATTAGCGACAACCTGAGGTCAGCCATCTCAGCTGCCTCTTGAAGAGTTCTTGGGTTCTTTTCTTTAATAGTTAAAGTCATTTCTGCACCAGTACACTTATAAAACTGCTCGAGCATAAACAGCTCAGTCAACTGTTCTGCCGTCTCAGCTTTCTCAGAACGTGTCCAGTTTTTAAGTGCATCTTTTAAGTCCCGGGCATGTTCAAGAAAGGTCGCCTCCCTAGTCTTTGTAACACCCCGAAACTTCAATCGATATGTTTCCGGTTACAACTCGTATGCCCATAGGACAGCTCTCTTCAATTCTGGGTAGTCAATGCAAGACTCTAAAGGCAGTGCATCATAAGCCTTCAGACCCTTACCCATAAGTCTTGAGGAGACTAGAGCTGCCCACTTCTCTTCAGGCCAATTATGCTCCCTACACTTCTTCTCAAAACGATTAAAAAATTCTGTGACTTCAGTTTCACTAAATACTGGCACCAATTTGACTAAGTGGGCTAAGGACTGTTCTCTTACTTGGCCCTCACGGCCCATCCGAGTCCCTGTTGACTCTGCACGAGTCTTATCTAAATCTAATTTAGCACAATATTTCTCCGAGTCATACCTACTGTAAGCTCAGCCTCATGCCTCCTGGTCTCATCCTCCTGCCTCCTGGTCTCATCCTCCTGCCTCCTAACCTCAATCTCCTGCTTTCTAGCCTCAATCTTAGCAAGCTCAAGTATAAATACCATATCTGGAGACAGGCAAGAAGAGGGAGCTGCCACTACTGAAGGAGGGGGGGCAAAAACTGGGGAACCACCATGTGCACCACCCGAGGGCACTCCAATCTGCCAATTCTCATCCCTCTGTGGGAGAGTGCTAACCTCCGGTAACTGAGTGGACGGCACTGTGGGAGTCGAGTGAGAGGGGATCAGGGGAGGAACCCCCCCAAACGCCCTCTCCTCCGAAACCCCGTGTCGCCCACGCAACATCCAGGAAATCAGCTCCCCCTTGGACATCCCTGCTACATTGGAAATGCCCAAAACCTTGGCTATCAGGTGCAAGCCACAAACATCCACCCCAGTCAGCCTCTCCTCCGTCACGTGGTACCGCTTACTCACAAAAACTCTAGCATCCTCCTCACAGGTTACTAACGGCACACCTTCAAATGACATCTCTCGCTCATCGTCAGTGCTAATGCACGACATACTGAAGTCCACAAACAAATTCTCGAGACAAAAGTGTTAAACTTCCTATGCAAGCACTAATTACTAAATTAACTGGAGTCTCTTAAATGCTTTACTAATTGCCATACAAAAAAAATATTCTTCAATATGCACGCTAAAATACAAACAAACAAATGTTGTACAACTCTGCAAAAATTTATACTGTTCACAAAATCCTAAGCAAGGTCGCCATTTGTTACGAACTGGCACTCGGGTACACAAGGGCTCTCAATCAGGACTCGAATACGGCTTGCTGCCACAACGGAAACACACGATCCCAACCCCTGAGTACTGCCAGCCGAACAAAAAACACCAATACCCTCCAGAGTTCAATCTGCTATAACGGGGTATACAAGAACTCGGTACTAGTGTTCAACAACAGACTAATAAAGAGACAGGAATTATCTAGTCTGGTCAACAATCAAACAATGAAGTAAGAAACAACAACACCAAAGAATAGTGTTGGCCGAAGCCGAAGTAATCCACCCTTGACTATGAACTTAAGAAGTCCACCACCCTCTACTTCGGATCGGCACTATTACGTTACGTTAATTAATAGTCCTTAAGCATCGAGCAAGGAATCTTCTGAAAAAAGTTAGATGCTTCTCGGATGCTCGTAAGAAGTACGTATCGGATTTTGAACAGTAATTCAAAAAGCAAAAACACTGGCAATTAAATACTATTAAAGGCTTAAATTGGCATAAGAATAATTAAAAGAATATGCAATAGTAAATGGCAAACATTAAAAGGAAGTACTCCGCAAATGCAACGGCAATAGCCTACTTGGATTGTGCTCGTGGGCCACTAATCACTAAAGTAGCCAAGCTTGCAACACATGAAATCAATAGTGCATAAACAATATACATAAGGAAAGCTTCAATACTATTCTGTATCTACTAATCGAGTAAAGTCTAGCTGGGGTACTGTAGGCAAAAAGGTAGCAGTGACTGAGCAAAAACGGCTCATAGCCTAGCGAAGTCCTCACGACTGTTTAAAGTATTACGTTAAAACTAACAAGTGCACTTTGAGAATTCCAGATCCCTTGTATCTGGTTTTCTCCCGGCTCCTTGACAAAGTAAAAACAACCTGTTAATAAAATACAGGGTGGTTAGGCTCTTGCCCTCACGCACTGTAAATTATTAACTCAACACAGTCAGCCGCGAAGACAACCTAGGCTTCACTGAACCGAAACGAGTATGCAGGTTTATCGCTTAACCACTGCATCAAACAACAACTCGTAACACAGAAAAGCCTTACCCTAGTCTAGCATTACCTAGACTAGCAGAAAACAGGAATAATAATAACACACAGGGAAATGCATATACAAGTGCAACAAACATAAATCAATCCTATTCTAAGTCAACCCTTCCAAAATAGGCTATCTAATAGGCAAGTATCTCGTGAGAACTCAAGCGATAATACGTTGGCTGACTAGCTCTGCACCAACGGGACCATGGAAGTTAAACAGGGCAGGGAAAAGAGGAAATAAGAATGTAAGGTAGTAGAGAAAGTTCCCATCAGTCAGAAGAATATAAATAGTTAGCAAGGGAAATGAGAAGTCGCTCTGCCTAATGAGTTCTGATGAAAAAATGGCTAGACTTCCCTTTTATACCCGGCCCTCTAGTGAGCCCAATGTGAACTACTAAGGACCGCCCACTGACAACCATTACGTAATTTCTCTCTCTCCTCTGGGATACACAAAGGCTCCCCCTAGCACTGAGGGAGGGAGGAGTGCTAGTGAGTTAGGCCTACCTCCTGCCTGGCGTACCCACTGACACCTAACTGTGGCTGTTTCTCTTCCCATCACCACAAATAAGTTTTACACACAATACTTATAACTAATGATATAAAATAGAACTCGTTGACTCAGATGAAAACAAAATACATATTCATAATACTTGTAGTACAACGGCTCACACGAACTAAGTTAGGAAACTCTACATAGACTACAGCCAAAGTTCCTGCCCTGACGATCCTAGCGAGAGTGGGGCATGACTAGGCATTCTGTACAGCATGCTCACACGTGGACATGCATCACAATATATATATATATATAAATATATATATATATATATATATATATATATATATATATATATATGGAGGTAAAATCACAAATACGTGTGATCAAATTATGTAGTAAAACTCGCTAGGAAAATTGAAACAATGGAACACCAAGCTTTCGTCTATTCTCTCAAGACATCGTAAGGGTAATACAAGAAAACAGGGGGAGAGTGAGGCTTAAATACCCGTCCTAAATCATCTGTGAGTTGCTAACTAGCATATAAATACAAAAAGTGTTGCCAGCCTACTGCCTGTTGCCATATTTTTAGGAACATACTTAATTTATATACAAAATATATGTACATATATACATTGAAATATGCCTAACAATACAATCTAATCATATATACAATTTGATACACATCAATGAACTTGCAGATCCCTTTCAAACTGTTATTGTAACTTATGTAAATATGAAGACATACATATACCTGTAGAAATACATATAATTATATATACATACACAGTCATATACATGCATACTGTATACACACATATATTACATACATACACATAAAAATTACATATAATTATAAGAAAAATAGAAAAAGAAACAAAAAATTATGGGAGTCTGCAGAAAGCCGAAAGGTCATACAAGGCAGATCCTACCCATACCCAACCCTACTTATAAGGCCGAATAGCCCACACCTGGCAAATCCCCCTCACAGCTACACAGTATATAAATTATACATAAACACACATATACATACACACACCTACTTACACACATACATGTACTGTATACATACATAAACATACATAATATACAATAATTATTATAAAACAAAACAAAACACAAAGAATATACATAGTTCAGTTCAGTCAGTGACAAGAGGAGGTTGTGTTAATTTGAGTTACTGCCCGGACCACCTGCTCGTGACCCAGTGACCATACGCACCTATTTCACCCGCCGGCTTTAGCATCGCCAACAGCTCCGCATCGCCACTGAGAAAACTCGATCCTAATTTGAGTATTTCATATCCCAATTCCCTTTATTCATTGCATGAACATTAGTTAAGTGCTTGTTTAACCTCCACATAGTTCTGTAGTTGCCGTGCATGTTATTTTATTGCTTTTCTGACTGATAAACATTGTTGTTTACATTTGTTATCCTAGCTTGTAGCAGACGACGCACGCGCACCTCTAATCGACCTAGCTTTGTATTTTCTTATTAACTCTAGTAGGTATCGTATTCAGTATCCTACTGTAGCTATATATATCTGTAATTTTAGTTGTTGCTTGCATGATCTTGTAGTAACCTTTGACTGATAACTTTGTTTATCTAAATATAATCCTGCTTGACTAACCTACAGTGACACCAGCGCCATCTGTTCGTACAGTATATTAACCCCTTGTGTGCAGTTACACTTTATTTTTATATAATCTCTATTTGGTGAATTGTATATTTAGTCACATATTCTATTATATATATACATTTGTTTTGCTTTTTTAGGTAGGTTATCACCCCTGGTAGCCTACTTCTGCATATTTCATACTTTTTTGTTTTTGGTTATTTTTGTTTTCGGTTAGTCTAGGCTATCATCCCTGGTGGCCTATTTCTGCGTACGGTACTTCAATTTTTAAAGTTTCAGTTAGGCTATCACCGCTGGTGGCCTATTTCTGCGTACCGGTATTTCATAATTTTTGTTTTCGGTTATTTTTGTTTTCGGTTAGTCTAGGCTATCATCCCTGGTGGCCTATTTCTGCGTACTTCAATTTTTAAATTTTCAGTTAGGCTATCACCGCTGGTGGCCTATTTCTGTGTACCGGTATTTCATATTTTTTTTCGGTTATTTTTGTTTTCGGTTAGTCTAGGCTATCACCGCTGGTGGCCTATTTCTGCGTACCGGTATTTCATAATTTTTGTTTTCAGTTATTTTTGTTTTCGGTTAGTCTAGGCTATCATCCCTGGTGGCCTATTTCTGCGTACTTCAATTTTTAAATTTTCAGTTAGGCTATCACCGCTGGTGGCCTATTTCTGCTTACCGGTATTTCATAATTTTTGTTTTCGGTTAGGATAGGCTATAACCCCTGGTGGCCTATTTCTGTTTAAATAAACATAAAATTGTTTTCGGTTCGGCTATCACTGCGTATTCAAATTTAATTTAGTTTTGTTTTAATTTTCGGTTAGGCTATCACCGCTGATAACCTATTTGTGTGTATTTCAACATTTTTGTTTTCGGTTAGGCCTATTTAAGTAAGTGAAGTGACCTGAAGGGAGTGAAGTGTTTTTAAAGTGAGTTTAGTGTTTTTAAAGTCAGTTAAGTGTTTTTAAGTGAGTGAAGTGATCTGAAGAAAGTGATCGTCACCATGCCTCGTGCCTGTACGAACTGCGCCGGTAGGTTTGGTGCATCCATGTTTGCTCCTGTCGATCCACAAGTCTGCCGACTCTGCCAGCAACGAGAGGATTTGACAGCAAAATTGGATGAAGCCCACAACAAGATCAACGCCCTCACCAGGAAGCTGGAATCACTCCAAGAGTTTGTAACACTCAACGTTGGAGTATCACTAACTCCAATTGTTTCAACTCCAGCATCCACCACCGCCCCAACGTCATCTGCCAACAATCCAACACCTGCAGTAGACACTGCAGCAGATGCTTCTGACGAACCTGAGCCGACATCAAACCAGGACAGCCGCCCTGTTCACCTTAGTCTCTCCCCCACTCCTCGTGCAAGAAGCCTGCTAGCACGAACAGTACCAACCCCTCGCCTCCGTTCTAACCACTCTTCTCCCCGACCTGTACGTAGAGTCCCGCCACCACAGGTTTCCGGATTTACACCAGTGAGGAACGGTGCACGGCCAACGCAGAAAAGGTCTCATCTACCAGTCACAATGTCAAACAGATTTGAGATATTGGTAGAGATGGAAGACGAACCAGAGGAGACCAGGCTCGTTGGGGATTCCATCCTACGAGGACAGGTCGAAGAGTTCTGCGACAGAGTCCCAAATCAACGAAAAAGATTTTGCATCCCAGGAGCTGGACTGGACGACATTGTGGAAGCCTTCGAAGATACCACAAAGGATGCAAATGAAAATACCCTTTTTGTCATCCATGCTGGTTCAAATGACGTCATGCGCACCAGATCCGAAGAGTTGATGGAGAAATATCGCAAGATGATCCAGCACTACAAAAACAAGTCAAGGAATATCATCATCTCAGGCATTCTCCCCAAGATCGACGCACCTGACAAATTCTACGACAAGGCCTTCATCACAAATAGCCGACTAAAATATTTGTGTCTGAGGGAAGAAGTTGAATTCATCAACCTCTGGGACAACTTCTACAACCAGCCTACTCTGTTCCGCAAGGATGGCACTCATCTAAACACTGTGGGTTCAGCACGCATGGGTCGTCTCCTACACGAAGCAGTCCGCAGCCATGGATCAAAAAACGCCATCCGAGAAGAAGCAGCAGTGACATAAATCATCCAACGCCAAGAAAAAAACAGAGGCAACCGAGGACCACCAGCGATAAGGACCGAAGACAGCGAGGACCGAGGACAGCCATGAACATAAATGTAGATACGACAAGAACCAAAAATATTATTAAAGAGCATTCCGTGAGTTCTAAAATAACAAATTTAAAGGTTTTCTATGCAAACGCTCGTAGCATACGCAATAAATTTTCAGATTTAGAGGAGCTAGTGTTTACAGAAAATTATGATGTGATTGGCATAACAGAATCTTGGCTCAATACAGAAGATAGAGACTTTTTAGCAGAGTATTCACTTCCCGGTTATGTAATGTTTGAGAAAAGCCGAATAAATCGAAATGGAGGTGGCGTTTTACTTTATATCAAAGAAAGTCTTAACCCTACCCTCTTGTCAAAACCTCAAATTGTGAATGTCGACACATCTTTTGTGCTAATAAAGAATAATAAAGGTACAAAAATAATACTTGCATTAATATACAGACCTCCAGCTCAATCAGTGCAAACTGACCGAGAAATTTACGAACAAATTGCAGATGTAAGTAACTCACAAGATACCGTAATTTTTGGCGACTTTAATTTACCTGTGACCAAGTGGGGCGATACTCTTACTTCACACTCCGGACATGACTTGTATACGAACTTGCAAGAGAGTTCGCTTTATCAATTTGTTCGAACGCCAACCCGTGGTAATAACGTTCTTGACATTGTACTTGCAACAAAAGAAGAATTAATAGAGAATTTGAATGTTGGTGATGAATTCAGTAACAGCGACCATCGTACGATAACTTTCACTTTAAAGTTTACTAGTAACGAACCAAATAGTAGCATCGAAAAAGTCCCTAATTTCAAGAAAGCAAACTTCCATAAACTTAGAGCTATGTTTAAAGAAACTGACTGGAGCTTTTTAATTCACAATAACGACATAAATACATCTTGGAAGTTATTCGAAACCACATACCTAAAAGCAGTGCAAGACTGCATACCATCGAAAATACGGCGTCCAGGCCATAATAATAAGCCCAAATGGTGGAATAAAGATATTTCAAACTGCCTGCTTGCTAAAAAATTTGCTAATAATAGATTAAAATCCTCACAAAATGACGAAGAACGGCTGAAATTTGTAGAGCTATGACGCAAAGCCAAAAAGTTAATTAAGCAAAGTAAAAAGACCTTAGAGTTACATATTGCGAATCAAAGTAAAACAAACCCGAAAGAATTCTATAGTTATATCAGAAAGAAAAAAGTAGTTACTTCAACTGTTGGACCGTTAGTCGATGAAAATGGAGAATACACCAAAGACGAAGTACAAATGAGTAATGCCTTCAACACCTTCTTTGCATCAGTTTTTACAACAGAAGACCTCAGTGATATCCCTACACCATCGCCGATTCAGATTGATAATTCAGATGTTCTAAGCAATATCACCGTTACAGAGAGAGAAGTATTGAATTGTTTAGATAAACTCAAGGTAAATAAAACGCCTGGATCTGATACAATCTCGCCTAGAGTTCTAAAGGAAGCTAAGGATGAGCTCTCCAAACCACTGACATTACTATTCAATAAATCCTTGCAGTCTGGAACTATGACCGATCAGTGGAAGCTAGCCAACGTAACACCGATATTCATAAAAGGCAGCAAATCCCTACCCAGTAACTATCGTCCAATTAGCTTAACCTCAGTTGTATGTAAAATGCTAGAAACGGTCATACGAGACAGACTCGTAAATCACTTAGAGGAAAATAACATACTTAAAGATACTCAACACGGCTTTCGTATAAAACGTTCCTGTTTAACAAACCTCTTAGACTTCTTCCACGATATCCTCAACCTCTACGATGAGAGTAAAGCTGTAGATATTATACCTTGATTTTCAAAAGGCCTTTGACAAAGTTCCCCACAAACGTTTACTGCTAAAACTAAAAGCGCATGGAATACAAGACGGTGTGTTGAAATGGATAGAAAATTGGCTCAGCAACAGAAAGCAAAGGGTAGTCATAAACGGTAAGGCATCTATGGACCAATGTAAGTAGCGGGGTACCCCAGGGATCGGTACTAGGACCAATTCTCTTTCTAATTTACATCAATGACATAGATGAGGGTCTCACCTGTACAATCTCAAAATTTGCTGACGATACAAGAATTGCAAATAGCGTACTCTCAAAAGAACAAGTTGACGATATGCAACACAATCTAGATAAATTGTCATGTTGGGCCCAAATTTGGCAAATGAGTTTCAATGCGGATAAATGTAAAGTACTACATATCGGATACCTAAATGAGAAAGCAAACTATTCGATGAATGGCACTCAGCTTAAGAATGTAAACAGAGAAACCGATCTGGGAGTAACAATATCGAGTAACCTAAAACCGAGTCAACAATGTTCAGAAGTTGTTAAGAAGGCAAACAAAATAATTGGCTTTATAGGCAGGTCATTTGAGCATAAATCCAAAGAAGTTATCCTAACCCTTTACAATTCCTTAGTCCGCCCTCTTCTGGAATACTGCGTTCAATCCTGGTGCCCTTATTACCAAAAAGATATAAACAAGCTAGAACGAGTTCAACGTAGAGTTCCCAAAATGATACCTAGCCTAAAGAACAAACCATACGAAGAGCGTCTTAGAGAATTAAATCTATTTCCTTTAACCCAGCGCAGATTAAGAGGTGACTTAATTCAAGTGTTCAAAATCATCAAAGGCATCGACAATATGAACTGTAGTAAGTACTTCACTATCGACCAATCTAATTACACGCGGGGAAACGGTTGCAAAATTATTGGTAACTCTTTTAACTCACACGAATCTAAGGATTTCTTCTTCAATCGAGTTGTCAACTTGTGGAATGGGCTTCCCCGAAACGTTATAGACTGCATCACCGTTGATTCATTTAAACTCCGCCTAGACAAATATCTCGCATCAAACCCGCGACTGACTGCGTTTGTAAATGAATAACTTTTTTTTATCCCCCCCTCAGTTACTAACCCATCTGTCCCCTACTAACTTCCTAATCCTGCCACGGACATTAGTTCCAGGGCAGTAATTCCCTTTCCAATGTTCCCTTACCCACTCTAAACCACTGTTTGGACACTTGATCCTCAGTGTTTTGGAGGACAAGCAGCCTGGAAGGGTCACTGGATCTGTTGTTGCTTGGTTTCCTTTGTACTCCTTTGTACCTACCTGTGTTTGGAGGCAGTGTACTCGTGTATAAATTATATAAAAGTGTTTTAGCTCAGTTTTTAGCTGTTACTTGACTTATTTGTTTTTGTTTTCTGTACTTAGTTGTTTGCTCCTCACTAAGCTTTTTGGGATCATGTCAGGTATGGAGTGCGAGTCCTTTACAGAACTGCATCATCTTATTCTCCAGGTAAGGGAAGAGATGGTTGTGGTGAAGGAAGAGGTCTTGACTCTAAGGGAGGTTAATGTTAAACTTCAGAGGGAAGTGGATTTGATTAAAGACGAAAATCTAGCTTTCAAGCTTAGCCAAGAGGAAATTAAGTCGAGTAAGGGGAAAAGGGAGGAAGTTGATGACAAACTGTATTCATGGCAGGTTGTTAAAAATACGGGTGGGAAAGTCACACTCAAGAAGGAGGATAGTAGAATAGGTATGAGTGTGACAAATACATTCTCTCCTTTGCGAGGCGAATGTGAGGGAAAAGATAGTCAGGATAAGGGAGGGTTAGCCGAAGTGCCTGCCGCCGACTCAGCTCCAACTGCTGACGCTGTGCTACCTACCACCACCACCACTACCACCACCACCACCACCAAGGGAGCTTCTGCCACCACCGGGGGTTCTCCAACTGCAGCTGCTGGATCCTCTCGAGGGAAAGGTAAGTCTGTGTCCCGAGAAGGTAAGTCTGTGTCGATTGTGGGCGACTCCATGGTAAGACATTTACTTAGGGCTACCCGCACTAAACTTAGGAAGGTTGTGTGTCTGCCTGGCCATGGAGTTGGGAGGGTTTTAGAGAAGATGGACCACATCTTGGAAGATAGTGGAGATAACCCCATTATCTGTCTCCGTGCCGGGAGTAACGATGTTGGTAAGGGTAGAAGTGAGGAACTGCTGCAGCAGTATCGGGATGTGTTAGATAAGGTTAGGATGAAGGGAGGGATCCCTGTAGTACATTGTATCCTACCCAGAAGAGGAGTTCCCAAGGAATGGACATCCAGGGCGATTGGTGTCAATTGCCGTTTGGAGAAATATTGCAAAGAAAAAGCAATACCATTCATTGATAACTGGGATAGTTTCTATGGGAGAGATGGGATGTACGCAAGGGATGGGATTCATCTTTCACGGTTAGGGGTTTCTACATTAGCTAGTTCTCTAGATAGGGTGGTTGTGGGGTTTTGAACAGAAATATTGAGAGTGTAAATGAGAGGTTAAATGGAACAATTTTAGCGTCAGGCGAAAGCGATAAGGATATTCAGTCTCATGCTAAAAATGATGACTATATTGCAAATGATAATAGTGATGGTGCAACAGAAGATGGAAATGTTGTTAGAAATAAAGGTAAATTAGGTATAAAGAAAAGAAGTAAATTGAGAGTATATTACACAAACTGTAGGAGTCTATGTAACAAAATGAACGAACTTAGAGCCCTTGTTAGCAAAGAAAATATAGACATAATAGCGCTAACTGAAACGTGGATTAATACAGAAACCAAGCATTTTTTAGCAGAATTTGATATACCAGGATATAGTTTGTTTAAATATGACCGAACAAGTAAGAGATGGGTGGCGGTATAGCAGTGTTTGTCAGGAGTACATTAAAAAGCTGTATTAAATCAGGTATTAGACTAAATAACGATAATGAAAGTGTTTGGGTAGAGGTTAACGAAGGTAGTGAGACCATAGTTATTGGACTTATGTATAGACCGCCAAATCTATCTATCTATCTATTGCCTGACGCCGTGATCCCCGAAGGGGTGGCCACGAACGAACCGCCCCCATGCACCTCTGTCCCCAGTCAGTCGACGCCCCTCCCCCCAACCAGCACCGCCTTCGTTCATGTACTTCCTCACTCCATCCTTCCACCTCATATTCGGTCTACCTCTCCCCCTCTGTCCCTCCACCTCGCTCTCGTACACCCTCTTAGTCATTTTCTCGCTTTCCATACGTTCCATATGGCCGAACCATCTCAAGTTGTTCCTTTTTCACACTTTCCAGCACATCTACCTCCACACCACACCTCCTTACTTCCTCATTAGTCTGTCTATCCCTCCATGTAACTCCGCACGCACTCCTTAAGTAATTCATTTCCACTGCTCTCACTCTTGGTCTGAGTCTCTCAACCAACGTCCATGCTTCGCTTCCGTAAGTCAGTGTCGGGATTACCACACTGTCATGCAAGGACTTCTTCACTTCCATACTGACCACCCTATTTCTTGTTACTGCTTTTAGCGTTCCTACAACCCTCTTCCCCTGTTGTACCCTCTCCCGCACCTCTTCATCCATAGTCCCATCTTTACTCAACACACTGCCCAATACTTAAAAGAGTTGACGAACTCCATAGCCTGACCGTTCAGCTTCACCTCACACTCTGTGACTTCACCCCTTTCGAAGACCATAACCTTGCTCTTCCCCGTATTTACCTTCAAATTCCGTTTTTCGCACACTGTTCCAAACTCATTACCAGACCCTGCAACTCCCATTCATTATCACTCATCAGAACTGTATCATCCGCAACAGTAGTATAGGTAGCTTCCATCAATTCCCTCCCTTTTCAGCGATACACCAACATCCACTGCTCTTGATAGTATTTCTTTCATAACTCCATCCATATATACAGTAAACAACCACGGGGACATCACACACCCCTGTTTCAAACCAACATTCAGGTCAAAGAACTCGCTCTGCTCACTCTCCACACGTACTGCCGCCTTTGCACCCTCATACATGCTCTCACTGCTTTCAGCAACTTGCCCTCTACTCCGTATATTCTAAGTACTTTCCACAAACCTTCTCTATCCACTCTGTCATAGGCCTTCTCCAAGTCCATAAAGGCAACATACACCTTTTGTTTCTTCTCCAGATACTTCTCCACAACACAATTCAGGGTAAAAATCTGATCTACACATCCTCTTCCCTTCCTAAAACCTCCCTGCTCGTCGCCTATCCATTTCTCCGTTCTCACTCTCACTCTCTCAATCACTACCCTACTGTATACCTTCCCTACTACGCTTAGAAGACATATTCCTCGGTGGTTACCACACACTCCTCTTTCCCCTTTGCCCTTATATAGGGGGACTATTATGCCAGTCTTCCAGTCATCGGGTGCACTCCCCTTCTCCCATGCTAGTTTTGCACATTTTCCATACCCATTCTATCACTATCTCACCACCATACCTCAACATTTCCCACACACTCCATTGTTCCTGGTACTTCCCCAACTTCACTCTTTTCATGGCTTCCACACTTCTGACCTCCTGATCCCCACCTCCTCCTCCACTACTTCTCTTCTTCTCCCTCCCATACCATATCCAGCTATGTTTGCTGGCTCTTCATTCCCTTCATTTAGCAACTCACTGAAGTACTCCCTCCATCTTTCGACTCTCTCTTGCTTCTCAGCTAGCATTCTCCCATTTTATCTTCACACCCTTACTGTTTCCCTTGCTACCTTCCCTAACTTTCTTGACTTCTTTCCAGAACAGTTTCTTACTCTCCCTTTTACACTCAGATTCCTTCCAAATTCCTCATCTACTCTTCTCTTACTTTCCTTCACTACTCTCTTCACACCCTCTACTCTCCACGTACCTCGCTCGTTTCTGTCTCTCGGAATCTTCATTCCCTCTACTACCCAACCACTCTCTATATGCTTTCTTCTTTTCTTCCACAGCTATTCTTACCTCTTCTGTCCACCATGCTGTACCTTTCACTCCCCTCCCTCTTCTCCTCACTCCACACACCTCCTCACATGCTGCACAGATCTCATCCTTAAACACCTTGCTCATCTCCTCCACTTCCTCCAAATATGAGTAGAAATAACGGAACGTCATTATGGGAGGAAATTAAAATGGCATCAAGGTTTAGCAATGTGTGCATTATGGGGGATTTTAATTTTCCGAATAAAGATTGGCAGCATCAAATAGGAGACTCTGATTCTGAGGATTTTATAGAGGTAGTACAAGATAGTTTTTTATTTCAATTCATAGATACGCCGACTAGAGGTAATAATATTCTCGATTTAGTTTTCAGCAACAATGAACATATGGTAAATAATGTAGAGATAGGGGACCACCTAGGAAATAGTACAAAGGAGTACAAAGGAGTACAAAGGAAATCAAGCAACAACAGATCTAGTGACCCTTCTAGGTTGCTTGTCCTCCAAAACACTGAGGATCAAGTGTCCAAACAGTGGTTTAGAGTGGGTAAGGGAACATTGGAAAAGGAATTACTGCCCTGGAACTAATGTCCGTGGCAGGATTAGGAAGTTAGTAGAGGACAGATGGGTTAGTAACTGAGGGGGGGATAAAATAAAGTTATTCATTTACAAACGCAGTCAGTCGCGGGTTTGATGAGAGATATTTGTCTAGGCGGAGTTTAAATGAATCAACGGTGATGCAGTCTATAACGTTTCGTTTCGGGGAAGCCCATTCCACAAGTTGACAACTCGATTGAAGAAGAAATTCTTAGATTCGTGCGAGTTAAAAGATTTACCAATAATTTTGCAACCGTTTCCCCGCGTGTAATTAGATTGGTCGATAGTGAAGTACTTACTACAGTTCATATTGTCGATGCCTTTGATGATTTTGAACACTTGAATTAAATCACCTCTTAATCTGCGCTGGGTTAAAGGAAATAGATTTAATTCTCTAAGACGCTCTTCGTATGGTTTGTTCTTTAGGCTAGGTATAATTTTGGTAACTCTACGTTGAACTCGTTCTAGCTTGTTTATATCTTTTTGGTAATAAGGGCACCAGGATTGAACGCAGTATTCCAGAAGAGGGCGGACTAAGGAATTGTAAAGGGTTAGGATAACTTCTTTGGATTTATGCTCAAATGACCTGCCTATAAAGCCAATTATTTTGTTTGCCTTCTTAACAACTTCTGAACATTGTTGACTCGGTTTTAGGTTACTCGATATTGTTACTCCCAGATCGGTTTCTCTGTTTACATTCTTAAGCTGAGTGCCATTCATCGAATAGTTTGCTTTCTCATTTAGGTATCCGACATGTAGTACTTTACATTTATCCGCATTGAAACTCATTTGCCAAATTGGGCCCAACATGACAATTTATCTAGATTGTGTTGCATATCGTCAACTTGTTCTTTTGAGAGTACGCTATTTGCAATTCTTGTATCGTCAGCAAATTTTGAGATTGTACAGGTGAGACCCTCATCTATGTCATTGATGTAAATTAGAAAGAGAATTGGTCCTAGTACCGATTCCTGGGGTACCCCGCTACTTACATTGGTCCATTTAGATGCCTTACCGTTTATGACTACCCTTTGCTTTCTGTTGCTGAGCCAATTTTCTATCCATTTCAACACACCGTCTTGTATTCCATGCGCTTTTAGTTTTAGCAGTAAACGTTTGTGGGGAACTTTGTCAAAGGCCTTTTGAAAATCAAGGTATATAATATCTACAGCTTTACTCTCATCGTAGAGGTTGAGGATATCGTGGAAGAAGTCTAAGAGGTTTGTTAAACAGGAACGTTTTTTACGAAAGCCGTGTTGAGTATCTTTAAGTATGTTATTTTCCTCTAAGTGATTTATGAGTCTGTCTCGTATGACCGTTTCTAGCATTATACATACAACTGAGGTTAAGCTAATTGGACGATAGTTACTGGGTAGGGATTTGCTGCCTTTTTTTAATATCGGTGTTACGTTGGCTAGCTTCCACTGATCAGGCATAGTTCCAGACTGCAAGGATTTATTGAATAGTAATGTCAGTGGTTTGGAGAGCTCATCCTTAGCTTCCTTTAGAACTCTAGGCGAGATTGTATCAGGTCCTGGCGTTTTATTTACCTTGAGTTTATCTAAACAATTCAATACTTCTCTCTCTGTAACGGTGATATTGCTTAGAACATCTGAATTATCAATCTGAATCGGCGTAGGGATATCACTGAGGTCTTCTGTTGTAAAGACTGATGCAAAGAAGGTATTGAGGGCATTACTCATTTGTACTTCGTCTTTGGTGTATTCTCCATTTTCATCGACTAACGGTCCAACAGTTGAAGTAACTACTTTTTTCTTTCTGATATAACTATAGAATTCTTTCGGGTTTGTTTTACTTTGATTCGCAATATGTAACTCTAAGGTCTTTTTACTTTGCTTAATTAACTTTTTGGCTTTGCGTCGTAGCTCTACAAATTTCACCCGTTCTTCGTCATTTTGGGAGGATTTTAATCTATCATTAGCAAATTTTTTAGCAAGCAGGCAGTTTGAAATATCTTTATTCCACCATTTGGGCTTATTATTATGGCCTGGACGCCGTATTTTCGATGGTATGCAGTCTTGCACTGCTTTTAGGTAAGTGGTTTCGAATAACTTCCAAGATGTATTTATGTCGTTATTATTAATTAAAAAGCTCCAGTCAGTTTCTTTAAACATAACTCTAAGTTTATGGAAGTTTGCTTTCTTGAAATTAGGGACTTTTTCAATGCTACTATTTGGTTCGTTACTAGTAAAGTTTAAAGTGAAAGTTATCGTACGATGGTCGCTGTTACTGAATTCATCACCAACATTCAAATTCTCTATCAATTCTTCTTTTGTTGCAAGTACAATGTCAAGAACGTTATTACCACGGGTCGGCGTTCGAACAAATTGATAAAGCGAACTCTCTTGCAAGTTCGTATACAAGTCATATCCGGAGTGTGAAGTAAGAGTATCGCCCCACTTGGTCACAGGTAAATTAAAGTCGTCAAAAATTACGGTATCTTGTGAGTTACTTACATCTGCAATTTGTTCGTAAATTTCTCGGTCAGTTTGCACTGATAGAGCTGGAGGTCTGTATATTAACGCAAGTATTATTTTTGTACCTTTATTAATCTTTATTAGCACAAAAGATGTATCGACGTTCACAATTTGAGGTTTTGACACGAGGGTCGGGTTAAGACTTTCTTTGATATAAAATAAAACTCCAACCCAATTTTAATTTATTCGGCTGTTCTCAAACATTACATAACCGGGAAGTGAATACTCTGCTAAAAAGTCTCTATCTTCTGTATTGGGCCAAGATTCTGTTATACCAATCACATCATAATTTTCTGTAAACACTAGTTCCTCTAAATCTGAAAATGTATTGCGTATGCTACGAGCGTTTGCATAGAAAACCTTTAAAGTTGCGGTTTTAGAACTCACAGTTTACTCTCATTTTATTCAAAATAAGTGACCACAATTCTGTGTATTTTAATATACAATGGAAAGGTAATACCAGAGAGAATACAACATTAATACCTGACTTCAGAAAAGCCAATTATGGTGGGTTAAGAAGAGCCCTATTAGCTGACCCTATGGTCAAAAAATTAAGTCGATCATGGTGTCCAAATGAGTGTACCCCTTCTCAGGCACCTGTCATCTTAAGTCAGGAAGAGACGTCAACCTTGGTAGATACATACGATAATGTTATCGAGTCAGTATTCAATGCACAAAATAAATACATCCCCAAAAGAAATTTTAGATCAACACAGAACCAACCAAAATGGATGAATAATAGACTATTAGATCTTCTAGGACAAAAGAGAGGAATATATAGAAAAATTAGGAAAGGCGAAATTCACCTACTTGCTTACTATCAGAATCTATCAAGACATGTAAAAAAGTATATTAGGAAAGAAAAAAGAAATTATGAAATTAAGGTTGCCAATGACTCAAAAATATAATCCTAAAGCTTTTTACCAACTATATAAATCCAAGGTTACAGATGTAATTGGTCCCCTTAAAACTTCGATAGGAGAAATGACAGAAAATGATTTAGAAATGTGCAGAACATTAAATAGTCAATTTGCTTCCGTTTTCACTAATGAAAATTTGGCACAGTTTCCAGAAGTCCCTAAGGTATATAGCGATAGTATAGAAAATAGGTTAAGTACGGTTACTATAAGTAGAAATGATGTGCTTAAGGAAATTGACAGACTGAAACTTCATAAATCGCCTGGTCCTGATGAGGTATATGCTAGAGTATTAAAAGAATGTAGGGATGAGTTAAGTTACCCATTAACATTTTTATTTAACAAGTCATTGGAGACAGGTATAGTTCCAGAAGCTTGGAAGCTTGCAAACGTAGTTCCGATCTTCAAAAAAGGTGACAAATCAATAGCATCCAATTCCCGTCCCATTAGTCTTACATCAATCATAGGAAAGCTACTAGAGTCAATTATTGCTAGTAAAATTAGAAACCACTTAGATACATTTAATTTAATAAATTCTTCTCAGCATGGATTCACTCAGGGACGTTCTTGCCTTACTAATTTGCTTAGTTTTTTCTCAGAGGTATATGAAGCAGTAGATAATGACAAGTCATATGATATTATATTTAGATTTCAGTAAAGCTTTCGACAGAGTCCCCCATGAGAGATTGATGAGAAAGGTTGAGGCGCATGGAATAGGTGGGGCGTTGTTGGGATGGATTAGGTCATGGCTAATTGGTAGGAAGCAGAGAGTCAGCATAAATGGTACCAAATCAGAATGGGGAGCAGTCAAAAGTGGTGTCCCCCAGGGATCTGTATTAGGTCCTCTGTTGTTTGTTATATACATAAATGACCTTGATTTAGATATAACTAGTAGGATAAGTAAATTTGCAGACGATACCAAAATGGGGAGAACAATTGATTCAGATAGAGATATAGAGTGCCTCCAAAGGAATCTAGATACCTTACACGAATGGTCAGTAAATTGGCAGATGAAGTTTAACATTGACAAATGCAAGGTATTAAAGATAGGGAAGATGCATACAAATGTTAAATATAAACTAGCTAATATGGAATTAGAAAACTCGAATTGTGAGAAAGATCTAGGTGTGTTTGTTAGCAATGATTTGAAGCCTAGACAACAGTGTATAAGCGTTCGAAACAAGGCAAACAGGATTCTCGGGTTCATCTCTAGGAGTGTGAATAACAGAACTGCTGATGTTATCTTAAAACTTTACTTGTCATTAGTGAGACCCCATATGGATTATGCTGTTCGATTTTGGTGTCCTTATTACAGAATGGACATAGATTCATTGGAGATAGTACAACGTAGAATGACAAAAATGATCCATAATATTAGAAATCTTCCGTATAAAGAAAGGTTGAAGAAACTAGGCTTACATTCGTTAGAGAGACGCAGAGTTAGAGGGGATATGATAGAGGTGTTCAAGTGGGTTAGTGGGATTAACAAAGGGGACATGACAAATGTACTAAAGCTCAGTGATAGCGAAAGAACTCGTACCAATGGTTTCAAATTAGATAAATTTCGTTTCAGAAAAGATATAGGCAAATATTGGTTTGGTAACAGAGTTGTAGATGGGTGGAATGGACTACCAAGTGCTATAGTGGGATTAAAAACGATAGGGAGCTTTAAGATAAAATTGGATAAGCATATGGACGAGAAGGGTTGGGTGTGAAGGGGGATCAGCAGGGTTGGGCTAATCAGCGCTCTGCAGACCCCGTATTCCTGCGTTAATCTCTAACCGTTTTGGTAAGATGATCCTCAGGGTATTAGAGTGTTGAGCCTATAATTGTGCTTTGTAATTGGGGTTGTGTGGGACAGGGATCTGCCTTGCTTAGGCCAATCGGCTTTCTGCAGACTCCCATTTTCTTATGTTCTTATGATCATACCTCATGTGTATAGTATTAATAAGGTACCTAACTATCTAATACTATGAGGATAGACGTCACATCAAGGGTCAGATGTCAAACTACAAGCTGTTTCAATCTATGATCTGACGGTCTGGACATCTATTTCTAGCTCTTTTTATTTCATCATTTTCATTGAGGAGATATAGCAGGATGTTATCTATTTTGTAAAGGCCATCATTTAGATTCATAGTGTTTATACAATCTCTGAGCAAGGCGGACTCGGCAAATAGTCTTTCATAATAGCAGCTTGACCAGTAGATCATCTTAGCCTCATCCCAATTTGCATGATGGTTTTGTCTTTGTTTATGTTTAAAAATACCATTAGATTCTTGAGCTGACCTTACTGATTGTTTGTGTTGTTTAACTCTCACCTCTAATCTTTTTCCAGTTTGTCCTATGTATATGTCATTACATCCTTTACACGGAATAAAATATACACCACCTGCATCATTTTTAGGGTTGTTTTTTTATCAAAGTAGACTTGACGGAGTTTTCATAATTGAATACTACATTTATATTCAAATTCTTGAGAGATGTTGTGAGAGGTGTTAATTCATCGTGATATGGCAAAACTAAGATATTTTTCCTTGAAAAGGGAGCTTTATTATTTACATTATAGAAGATTTTTTCGGCTTTGGCTAAACTTTGATCAACAAGACTTTCAGGATAGCAGAGTATCTTGGCTAGATTATAGATTTGTTTGTATTCGTTATCTATGAATTCTGGGTTACATATCCTTAATGCTCTTAGAAACATACCTGAAAAAATTGACAGTTTTACTTTAATATGATGGTTGGAGAAAAAATGAATATAGGAATCTACAAGAGTCGGCTTTCTATATACTTTACATTTTAAGTGACCATTATTATTTATAATCATGGTATCAAGGAAAGGTAGTTTATTGTTTACTTCTTCTTCAATTTTGAATGAAATCGAGGGGACAAGATCGTTAAGTTTATTAAGGAATGAATGGTGATTTTGATTGGTAGGCCAAAGACACAAAATGTCGTCAACATATCTAAACCAAGGAAGTCTAAAGTTACATATTTTAGGTAAAAACCGAGTCTCAAAATATTCCATAAACAGGTTAGAAATGATCGGGGAGAGTGCGCAATGGGAAATCCACTCTCCCCGATCAAGGATCTGCCTTGTATGACCTTTCGACTTTCTGCAGACTCCCATAATTTTGTGTTTCTTTTTCTATTTTTCTGATATATGTAAGTTGTATGTGTATGTATGTAATGTATGTGTATATACAGTATGCATGTATATGTGCATGTATATATATAATTATATGTATTTCTACAGGTATATGTATGTCTTCATATTTACATAAGTTACAATAACAGTTTGAAAGGGATCTGCAAGTTCATTGATGTGTATCAAATTGTATATATGATTAGATTGTATTGTTAGGCATATTTAAATGTATATATGCACATATATTTTGTATATAAATTAAGTATGTTCCTAAAAATATGGCAACAGGCAGTAGGCTGGCAACACTTTTTGTATTTATATGCTAGTTAGCAACTCACAGATGATTTAGGACGGGTATTTAAGTCTCACTCTCCCCCTGTTTTCTTGTATTACCCTGAAGATGTCTTGAGAGAATAGACGAAAGCTTGGTGTTCCATTGTTTCAATTTTCCTAGCGAGTTTTACTACATATATATATATATATATATATATACAGGATTCGAACCTAGGGTACTTACACCGAAATTCCGTGCACTAACCATTACGCGATCCAGACAATAAATAAATATATAAATAGATAAATATGTCAACCAATAAATGAACCCTACTTAACAGGTTGCAAGAGCACCAAGAAGTGTTCGCGGAAGAAGGGTAATTGTCGAGCCACCTGCAAGTCCAAGGAGACGTCTCTGAGGGGCGTCTGTATCAAATGCCTCTGCTGTGTCAGGGAAAAACCAAGTAAAAGTAAGTGTATTGAAAATATATGCAAACAATATATATATAAATGAATGTACATAACAGTTCTCTCTCTCTCTCTCTCTCTCTCTCTCTCTCTCTCTCTCTCTCTCTCTCTCTCTCTCTCTCTCTCTCTCTCTCTCTCTGTATATATATATATATATATATATATATATATATATATATATATATATATATATATTTATATATATATATACATATATATATATATATATATATATATATATATATATATATATATATAGTTAGTATATATATACAGGTACGTATATATATATATATATATATATATATATATATATTATAATATATAAATTTATATATATATATAATATATATATATATATATATATATATATATATATATATATATATATATATATATATATATTGATGTATTAGTATAATATGATAACCGGTATAAATAGTAATAGTTGTAGTATATATAACATCTCAGATAAAACTCCTAATACAATGTTGCCTAGCGAATTATTACAACTTAACCGTGTGGCTGTTCCTTCAGAGTGCAAGTCAGCCCAGGACGAGTGTAAGGATGCGAGGGGCAAGTGCAGGAAGAGGTGTAAGAAGAGGGAGACTCAAACATACGAGGCGGGCTGCGGCGATGGATGTGATTGCTGTGTGAAGACCCCGAAACCCAGTAAGCCAAATAATTCAGATTCCTCAGATTCCTCAGAGGAATCAAAGGAACCGGAGAAACCTACCTCCATTCCACCTTCTTGTGAGTGCTGCTATACGTTTGATGCCTTTGTCATTTGTTAGGCTATTGTTTATCCCATGCAAACCAAAGAACCCATAGAGACTAGATAACCCATAGAGACCAGAGAACCCATAGAGACCAGAGAACCCATACAAACCAGAGGACCCATACAAACAGAGAACCCATACAAACAGAACCCATACAAACAGATAACCCATACAGACAGAGAACCCATACAAACACAGAACCCATACAAACACAGAACCCATACAAACACAGAACTCATACAAACACAGAACCCATACAAACAGAGAACCCATATCAATAGAGAACCCATACAAACAGAGAACCCATACAAACACAGAACCCATACAAACACAGAACCCATACAAACACAGAACCCATACAAACACAGAACCCATACAAACAGAGAACCCATACAAGCAGTGAACCCATACAAACAGAGAACCCATACAAGCAGAGAACCCATACAAACAGAGAACCCATACAGACAGAGAACCCTTATCAACAGAGAACCCATAGAGACCAGAGAACCCATACAGACACAGAACTCATTGAACCCCTTAGTGAATGGTGATATACGCCCATGCCTTTAACCCCTTATTAGCGGGGTCCGTCTTAAGGGGACCGACCGGTTAATTTAGCCTTAAAAAACTCGAAATCCTGAAAATACCAATAGGTGTTTACTCAACAAGAGTCAACATCCCTTCATAAGCCAGTGAAATGTTATTAGTGAAAACCCATTGGAAATAGTTTTTTTTGTTTTCCAAACTTTTCCTGTAATTCTAAAAACGTTATATAGCGAAGTTTGAAATTAACATGCTCAGTAACTACTGCTCGTACGAGGAGCATACCTATATAAATCGAAAGAGCGTAAGCTACTCTACAACCTCCCATATGCTTTATCTTCTACTTTACCATGTTCCTGCGTAAAATATTGTATATCTAAAAAACAAAAGTAAAAATGTTCACCTAATTACCTTAGACTTTCACCTGTTTTTCTCAGAACCTATATTGTCGCACTTTCGGATGTTATTCTACAGTTATTATTGGACCTATAGGAATGGTGTAGATATCATTGGAAAGGTAATTAAAAACACTACAAGGCCTATCAAGCTAATTTAGTCTAGTAATTTAATTTTTTTCACAATATGTCGTCAAAGTTGTAATTTTCTATAAATATATTCACCTGAATCCGTAATCACCTAAATCGAACAAATACACAAAATATATAAAATGTTTTTATAGCAACTACAAGTACACCTTTTGTGAGTTGTTTGATCACATAAAACATGTGCTATGGGGATTTCTGTAGGAGTTTATCATTTTCTGCAGTGCTATGGTTTTCAATTTTGTTTTACCTAAATTGCAAGAAAAGAGCAAAAAAAAAAAAAAAAAAAAAAAATAATAATATATATTTTGACCTAGTTTTATGGTCATATACACCTGTGCCAAATTTCATTTAAATTGAAAGTAAGACCTGGAAGTTTGTAATTAACCGGTCGGTCCCTTTAAGTCCGTATAGAGAACACCTGCCCAAAGAGCGGGGCCCGACTTTAGTCTGTGTGCAATTTTGGAGCAATATTGCTTCTGAGAGAGAGACAAGCGGTGGCCGGAGCGTAGGTCGGGCTCTGACTGTTCGCCATGGTTCCCGCGGGCCTACTGACGTTTACTCCACACACATCCACCCTCCCTCTCTCACTACACAGGGTATTATGTCAAGAACTTACCGTATTTTAGGGATTTTTTCTTCGTCTTGCACGATCGTTGCAAGATAACACGTGGTCGTAGGAGAATGGGTCTGGTGTCATTGGAAAGCTGAATTAACGCCCTTTCAGGGATACATAATTGTATTACGCGGCTCTTGTTTATGCATGAAAAAGAGCACGGAAACAAGGCCATTTAGGGTAAAACCACCCGCTTGGCGGGTAGTAGAAATTCCTTACGGGCCCGCTCGTAAGGCGTTAAGGAGCTTGGGTTTGATTATTAGTTTTTTTCTGTATTTATTATTGTTTTAGTTTCCTCCCTAGACCTCCATCTAGCTTGAAAAAACATCCCCAAGAACCGCCTTTTAAATAAATTAGTTTTGCTAATTTAAGACCTTTCACCCCATTTCTTTTTTCCATTTTGAGACCTTTCGTGATATGGTGTCAATTATTTCCTGACGAGCTCTAGCGAGCCTGTAATTTTGGAGGAACCGGTCTTTGGGCGGGATATTTTTCTACCGAAAAATATACAAATCTATATCGAAGGGAGGTCTTTGTGGTACTTATGTAAAGCTTGATGAAACTAAATAAATAAATCAACCAATAAATATACCTTTCCCCCCTTAACCTTCAGCCTGTGACAGCGGATACGGACACTGCCGGGACACATGCTACGAGTTCGAGCGAGAGGATCACAAGGACGGTGTTTGTAGTCATATCGACGACTATAAGTGCTGTACCAGCCGCCCTGCCACCTGTCAGCACAACACTCAGTGCCCCGGGGTCTGTGTAGATGCTCGCTTCTGTCAAAATCCTCTGCCCGACTACGCCTGCGGGGGGTACGACTGCATCTGCTGCGCCAGTGAGTATTGTTATGTTTCCTCCCCTGCCCACATAGGGTTAACCACTTCACCACCATTGCGTAATTTCCATCTCATTCTGGTTACCATGCGACTATTTTCTTTAGTTTGTAATTTACCTATACGACTCAAAATGGGTAAAAACGATATCAATAAACACACTTAGTAACATAGGTCCTTCTTAAGCTGCATACAATCATCTAGTTTTAGCCAAACAGCATATGTTGCACTAGTGACTAAAGTTTGTATTTATATTTACTATATTTTTCGGATCAGATAGGGTTAACCCCTTGAGGATTATGACTCGGTTTGACAGTTTATTCTGGCTATTATTGGACGGTTTTCTTCAGATTAGGAAGGTTATGTTGAAGTCGGAGTGTAAGTATAGTTTTGTTCTTCCGGATCAGATTGGGTTAACCGCTTGAGGATTATGACGTGGTTTGACAGTAAATTCTAGATATTATTGGACTAGTTTATTCAGATTAGGAAGGGTATGTAGAAGTCAAGGGGTTAATTGAGATAGTGTATACCCATTCCATTCCTGCCAGGGGTACGACTAAATATATATATACTGTATATATATATATATATATATATATATATATATATATATATAGGCCTATATATATATACCGGTATATACTGTATATATATATATATATTGCTTATATAGGTATATTATATATTTGTGCATCATTGCACAAATACAGTAAATACAGTATATATATAATAATATATAATATATAAATATATAATATATCGTGGCATTGGATCTATAATGGGAAAAATGTCTTAGGAAAGTACGTGTGTTTCAAAGTTCGAGTCACAATAAATTGAGTTTGAACAATATTTTAGTTGATGGTCCAATTGTCGTTTTGTGTTTGTTATATATTTCGAGAAATCGTAGATATCTGTAAAATGTCATGGTAAACTGCTTAATTTTTAGGAAAATCGAGTTTAATAATAATAATAATTTATGTTATGGTTATGTTGGGGTTGGCTTGGAATTGGGTTGGCTACAACATTTCCCCCCATATATCATCTAACGGTCCTTATACAAACATCCAGCTGATATCTGTGATTATGGTTATGTTGGGATTGGCTTGGAATTGGGTTGGCTAAAACATTTCCCCCATATATCATCTAACGGTCCTTATATCCAGCATCTGTGATTATAACGGCCATATATAACGGTCCTTATACAAACATCCAGCTGATATCTGTGATTATGGTTATGTTGGGATTGGCTTGGAATTGGGTTGGCTACAACATTTCCCCCCATATATCATCTAACGGTCCTTATACAAACATCCAGCTGATATCTGTGATTATGGTTATGTTGGGATTGGCTTGGAATTGGGTTGGCTACAACATTTCCCCCCATATATCATCTAACGGTCCTTATACAAACATCCAGCTGATATCTGTGATTAGGGGTGGGGGTTATATCGCATTTTTTCAAGTATGGTACAAACAGTGGAACATTTAGAGTTTATTACCGGGCTCTATCTGTGTTATATTTTTTCATTTGTGTAGTGTAATTGTGTGTTTTAGTGTTTGTACTGTACTGGAAATACATACAAAAAATGTGTTCCATAAATGTTAAAACATGGCCACCACTAGTGTGGAGGGCTATGAAGATCAGGGAAATGGTGGGGTAAAAGAGAATAAATCAACCTAACCCAACCTAGATCTTACCTTATTGATAAGAACCGTGCTTTGGTTTGAATGGACCCGGCACCTCTAAAACAAAAGGCTGTTAGCAAAGCCGTGAGTAGGGAACATCTGAAAACTCGGCATTTATTAGGTTACTACTGTAATAACTATATATTCTATTTCTATAATATATATACGCCTCTCCGGCATGAATGACGCATATACACATGTAGTATGCAATATACTCAACAGGTTTTTGCTTATTCATGAAAATCAGAAAACCTGTTAATAAACTCTCCTGGATCAGAGGAATATAATAAGGGGAGATGGGTCATTTAATATAATAAGGGGAGATGGGTCATTTACTTGGTCCCCCTTCTTCCTCATGCTTACCCCCATTGATATGCAGATTTTAAGACATTCAGCCCATTAGTTTGACAATTTTAAGACTTTTAGTCCCATTTCTTTGTCAATATTATGACTTTTCGAGTCATTTGCTTGTGCGAGCCCTGTAATTGTAGAGGAAACGGCCTTCGGCCGGGCCATTTTTCTATCGAAAAATGTACAGATATATCTGGAAAGGGGTACTTGTTTTTTTGTTGTTAAAGCTTTATGGAGGTCTAGAAAAGAAACTAAAAAACTAAAAAAAGATTCACAATGAACATATAAATACTGCAATCCCTCCTTCAGACAAAAAATAAATACAAAAAGCAAAAAAAAAAAATCATTGATAAATCGGGTATGAGGGCAGGGCCTAACTAATCCTAATCGTCTAGTCCAATTATATATACTAATAAATATCAAAATCCTTCAGAGTAAGATGATAAACTGTGGATTCAAGGCTCCGATACGTGTACCCGGTAAACTTTTTTGTGTGACACCAACTTAGCCCTCTCAAGATCCGATTACGCAGAATGATTTCTCCTCAGTTAGGGGCTCGCTATTGTTCGGCCAGAAAATATTGACACCTGAATGAACATTGGGGGAAGCGTCTTATTATCGCCAGAGAACTAGGGTGAACAGTCTTGAAATCTCCAAACTAATGGGGAGAACTATTATTATAATTTCCAAACTAATGGTACCGGTATACCATTTTCCCTCTGTCAGAAAACACGCTGGAGCTACAGTGCCTAAAGGGAGGTGGTTCCTGCAAGGCTGTGTGTGCCGGGGACGAGACCTCCAGCCAACCCTGCGAGAACAGCTACCTCTGCTGCTCACCTATAGATCGTAAGTCGGGAGGGTTCTAGAGATCGTAAGGCTTAAGGAGGGGTTATTCTATTGGTATATTAATTTTATATTATAACTGGTATATATATTTGTTTTAGTTTGCTCCCTGTGCATCTATCAAACTTTAAAAATCACCTTCAATAACCCCTTTCGAGCTAAATATGTACATTTATCGGTAGAAAAATGTCCTGGCCAAAGGCCGATTACTCCTAATTTACAGGCTCGCTACGGATCAGCAGGAAAAAATGTACACCTAAATGGCACAACATTTCTTAACATTAACAGAAATGGGGTGAAAGGTTTTAACATTGCCAAAATAATGGGGGTGAACATTTTAAAATCTCAAAACTAAAGTGGATAAACCTGAGAAAGATGGGGGTCCAGAAAAAGAGCCCCTTAAGTGAACATCTCCCCTTAAGGGTCTTAGAGATCGTAAATCATAAGGGTCCTAGAGATCATAAATCTTAACAGTTATATACGTTTGTTGCGCGCCCGTCACCAGACGGACACTGAAATCTACTTATTATGTAACCTGGGAGCGAGGAAAGCTGTTGCAAGCAAGTCCTGGACCCCTTCATCCGTCGCCCACCAAGTCTGGGCCGGCACTGATGTAACTTTCAGCGCTCTCCGAGCTCACTGCAGCGTTGCACATAGCAAAAACAGCTCAAAACAGCTTATTTTAAGAGAATATGGCCGACATCTGCAAGATCGTTGCAAGACAATCAGACGTCGTACAGAAAAGATTCAGGTGTCATTGGAAAGCTGTATTACAGTACCTTCATGAATGTATCATTGTACTACATTCTGGCTCTTGTAAGTGGATGAAAATGTGCAGGGAATGAAGCTCAATGTTGGCCAAAATGCCCGCAATGAAAGAATTAAACAAATGGGAAGGGTGCTACCAATGTTATATCGAAGGAAGATAAACACCTAAGTGGTCATATGTGATAAAGCTTATATATACTCATATTAGTATATATTTATATATATTTTTATTTTGCTATCCATCAATCTGTTTATCAGAGCACTCAACCCCTTCTGTACAGTCGACATACTGTTTACGTTAGTCTGGCTATTACTGATTAATTTTATTCAGTTTAGGAAGGATATTTAGCAATTATAAGGCTTCAAACTATCTCAAACAACCCTTTGAAGTACCACAGATCCCTCCTAAGCTGTATAAAATCGTCTAAATATAACTAGAAGAAAATATAACAGACATTACTGGTACAGGAAGAGTTAAGTCCCCAGGCACCATATTGTTTTTGACTCCCGGGAACCCTTATGTCACCACTCACTATTAAAAGGTACTCATTGTCCCAGTCAACCGCCCTGCTGCAGGTATAAAGTTTGTGTTTCCCCTCAGAGTGTGAGCTGGAGCCGCGGTGTGACTATACTGACGGAGTGTGTCGATCCAACTGTAAGGCCTGGGAGAGGGAGGTAAAGGCGGGTGATGAGTGTGGAGGGTCACCAGGCTGCAGGTGGGATATTATTATTTGTACAGTCAAAAGTTCCTATAGGTCACATGTTTTAACAAAATACTGTATATGTGTAATGCTATGTTCCAGTATACACTGTACATTGAATACTGGAATGGAAATGCATATACATAACGAGAGGGACCTGTACTTTGTATTTGTAGACCTAGAACAGGCCTTTGAGAGGGTGCCCAGGGATGTCGTGCAGTGGGCTATGATAAAACCTGTTGTAGATGAGTGGCTTGTGTGATAATGAATGTACGATAACTCCCGAATAGCTGAGAGAGTGAAAGGTGTACCGAGAGAAGAGTTCACAGTTAGTGTTGGAGTCTACTATGGTGACTGTGTGTGTTAAGCTCACTTCTCTTTGTGATCGTTCGGGAGACCCTGTCTAGGGATTTTAGAATTGTTGGCCCTTGGAAACTGCTTGTATGCATATTATGCACAGGAAGCTTAAACCAAATTTGATAACTGTAGGGAGGTCATGGCAAATAAAGGGTTAAGAGTAAATATAAATACAATCAATGCCATGGGCAGTGGAGTAGGGCGAGGGAATATAGAAGGAAGTGTTCTACACACATGTGTAGTATGTAGGAAGGCCGGGGTGGACATAAACTCAATTCAATGTAGCATCTGCCATTACTGAGTGGACCATGAACAGAAGTTCTATACAAGGATGAAAGGACCTTTGCTGAGGAAAACGTCCGAAATTGAGAATTTTGTGTGTTTAGTGTGTAAGGGGGGGGGGGGGGGGCTCATGTGGTCTGACCTGCCTGGCAGTGTGATGCTGGATCATGTGAAAAGGTTTTGCTACTTGACATTGGCAGATATCTCTGCTGTATGATGAGGCTGAAGATGCCACTACAGGTCTCCCTCACTTACCGATGCCCCAATTTACGATAGTATCATAGCCGCCACAGGCGGCTTTCTAAGGCCTTGCCTTGTTGATGCTGAGAGGACTGGCTTCTAGTCATGTAGTGATGGGCTGGTCTAGCAGAGTGAGAGTTGAGCGTTCTCTGTCATACCCATACCTTACTCTGACTGTCCCTTTCACCTTTATGTTTTCTAGATCTAACGTGGCGAGGGCTTGAAATACTCCCCCCTCTTGTATGCTTCTCCTACGAACAGAGACAGAGAAAGGGGTGAGGGAACGCGAAAGTGGTCGCGAACCCTAAGCTCTGTCTCGAGTTGACCATCCCAATAATGGGGTATGTGCCTGGGTATATACATTGATTATAGGCTTGTAGGTGTTTGGGTTTAGGTTGTGGCTGGTCCCAGAACGCATCCCCATTTACCCCATTGATTTTAGGGTTTACTATATGATTTTTCTATTTAAGATTGGGTGTTCAGGAACGTAACCCAATCGTAAATCGAGGGAGATCTGTACCACCAGAATCTGTGTGGGGAAAGTTAAGGGAACTGCTTCCGATTTCAACTATGAAAGTACTCCCACTTCACCTGAAGGGAAAATCTTCCTGTACACTTCATGTATTAGAAGCACAATGACCTATGCTTCAGAAACGTAACCAATTACAGTAGATGATATAAACAGAATAACATGTAATAACATGAGAATGGTGAGATGAATGTATGGAGCTAAATTGCAAGAAACCATATAAACTGAGGGGGAAGTTAGATATCAAGAGTATCAGTGAAGAAATGTGTATAAGCAAGGTTGGATGGTTTGGTCATAGGAAAAGGATGAACTATTTAAATTGTGTAAAAAGTTACAAGCCTGTGAAAATAGAGGGAAATGCACCGAGAGGTAGACACAGAAAGAAGTGGGAGCAGGTCCACCATTAGAATGTGAGATGAAACCGTGCCTCTTGTAGACTACTCGGTTGTATGTGTTTATTTATGTGTATGTTATATTGTGAATCCCATATATACAAGTGTATCCATTGTTACGATCCAGGTTCTACAAGACACAGGGCTCTTCTTCATTGGACTAGATAAGGCTAAATGCAACAACGGTAACACTAGTTCCAACCCCTGCCTGAACCACTGGAGAACAAAACACCTATACCGCCCTGAGTCGTGCCTGGACAACGAGGTATCCTATGACTCGGTAAAAGGTGCACACTATAGGCTGATGATCACTGAATCAGCCTATACTCATACAACATACGATTACTTATTAAAGTATACAAGGAAAAAGATAGATAGCGTAATTAAATCGCAGCAACGATTTAATAGCAAACTAGAAGAAGGATAATTAACGTTATGTTAAATAAGCTGTAAACTGTCACTCCTGTCTGAAAGAAAGTGAAACAAAGAAAGTCCTAAAGCATCATGCCGGAGTCTTCTGCAAAAGTCAGATGCAACTAAGAAGTACGTATCGGATTCTGAACTGTGTATTATTACTGTGGGAACATATATAGTGTAGGGACATACGGTGTTATCTGGCACAGGTGTAATTATAAAACAGTCGGCAGTCTAAACTCTAACCACAAAAAGATGTGCTTTCTCCCACCAGGTACTAGCCTGCTCTGGTTGGGTCTCTCAGCAACAATCACGAGTTACGATAAACATAAGGAGCAATAATGCTGCACACATATACACAATGAGATTATAAACCCTAATCGGGGGCCTGCCAGGTGGACGAAGTCTAGCAGGGGAGTCGTAGGCTAAGCTACCTGGGCCGAGCCACCTGCTCGGTAGCCTAGTGTCGTTCTCAAGTCTGTGCGCCTAATTACATTAAATGACGGTGTGCTCTCTTGAGAGATCCAGGTCTCGTGTACCTAGTTCTCTCCTGGCGACCCTCCTAAGTCAAAAGCTAACGAGCTAGCACAGTGTTGGGTGGACTAGGCCAACGCCCTCACGCCAACACAGTGCTAGGCTCTAAGGTACACAGACAAGAAAATGACCTAGGCCTCCGCAGGTATCCGGTACAGTTGCGTAGGCTCAACGAAGTCTATGCTCATAGGAAACTGAAACCTGATAGCCTCTCCACAGTCTAGCATCGACTGACCTGGCAGACACCCAAGAAAATAAGGTTGGGGCAACACGATGAGTATGTCAAACCTCCCCAAGCCAAAATGGATAACCCTCTGATCCAAAATGCCTAACTAAGTACATATAATATCTCTGAGAGCTCGCTGTATAATACAGTGACGGATATATGAAATCAACGTCAAGGGGAAGGGCAGTTAATTAATAGTAGGATATACAGAGAGAAGAAGGTAAGCAGTGGTAGAGAAAGTTCGCAATAGGGGGGTGAGGTGGGCTGATAGATTGCAAAGGGATGTTAGCGTTACAGCACTACGAGGAGCTCTGAGGGAGACACAAGGACAGGAGCCCGCATCACCGTCCCAGGACCGTGGCCGCCAATCACAGACGACTACATCACCAGGCCGCAGCGCTGCAGAAGGCGCCAGGATCCACCAGCCAATCAAGGGCGCAGGAAAGTGCGCGAGCGGGAAAACACCTCGAGTGAGGGAGGCAACACATACCTACGCACGCACATATTACCACCACGCTCGCGCTATTCTCTCTTTCCCTCCACAATGCATCTTACATTCTACTAACGATATAAAATACTTCCCGTTGTCACAGATGAAAGTAAAGACCACCACGGGACTGTCTGTAACAACATGAACACTATGAAAGAAAGAACAACATTCTCTGATAACTGTAGCCCATTTCACTGCCTGGGAAGAGGGGAGAAGAGGATAGGGAGCCAACCGCCGCCCCCTCGTGGTCGCTGGGGAGCTGACGTGCGTCACAACATATATAAACGTTTTACTCAGACCGAGATTCGAACCCGAATTCCCAGGATCAAGAACCAGGCATCCTACCCATGGCTTGATAAAGCCTTAACTAACGTTATTCTTTTCAGAATCAGGATATGTCCACTTTGAAATGACTTTTATAATTTATCAAACATTTGTAGACCCATATTTCAGAGAATCGAAAGCTAAATAGATAGATAGATAGATAGAGAGTCAGTCAGTCAGTCAGTCATAATTTTGTTTCATAAAAAGTTATATATATATATATATATACTGTATACCCGGTATATATATATATATATATATACACTTTTACAAAGTTATTGAAGTACAGTAGTAAGCCTTAAACTACAATTCCTTAACGTATAGTTGGTTCTGTGTTCTGTACATAAACAATTTGTGATCTGATTGCATTGATAACATTTTGCAGCAAGATAATAAATCAATATAAATATAAAATTAATTTCTCTACATCTTGTACAATTAAGTAACACCCCATTCCCAACACTAATCATAAATTACAAACCCCAATGCACTTGAACAAACTAATGAAAGCATATGGTCCTCCCGGAATTCGAACTCGGGACACCACACCCAGAACATAAGCATCTAAGCCATTACCCCACCAACACGGTTAAAGGTTGAATTCACGATCACGATTAATATCCATTTTCGAATTTTGGATATCAATCTAATGTTTTAGTGAGTGGAAAGAACAATGACTGGGGCCAAGATCACTAAGGATCGGCTATGCTAGACATTAGTTCCTAAACCTATAAAATTAAGTAACACCCCGTTCCCAACACTAATCATCAATTACAAACCCCAATGCACTTAAACAAACTAAGGAAAGCATATGATTCTCCCGGGATTCGAACTCGGGACACCACACCCAGAACATAAGCATCTAAACCATTACACCACCAATAAAAGATCAATATAAGATCTATGTAACATGTCATAAATATTCTTGATGGATAGATAAATAGACAAGTGACAATAGTAACTTAAGCTCGGTTCACACATGCACAAATTAACGTCCCGTCCCCGACCAAGAAAATAGGCAGGACGGCATCAATCTGGAGGCCCCATGTGGCCACAATGGCCACAATGGCCACGATGGCCGTTCCAACGTTTTTTTGCCGCCGTTCTCATCCCGTTAGTCGGCGTCTTGACGCGCCAGCCGTCGTCTAGACGATGACAGCTCCCCTGTTTGTCCGTGTGTGTCCCGTGGGTGTCCCGACATAACACATTTTCTGGCAGTTGCCCCGACACACGCGGACCATTTTATGCATGCACAAAAAGGACGCCGCCTTGGCGCGTCGAATTAAGGGGTCGGGGACGGATGGGACGTTAATTCGTGCATGTGTGAATCGAGCATTAAACAAAAGTAGAAAGTAATAACCAGTGTATTAAACATACATTAAAGACTACAGTCGATCTACACGTGAGTAGGTCAGCCTCCTTGTTCATTTAATGGTGGCATTCCAGGAAGCCCCTTCTCTGGCGTCCCTTTTGATCAGTCCTTTGGCTGTGTGATCGGTTAGCACCACCTGATCCCATGTCTTTCTTGGTCTACCTCTTCTTGCAAATCCCTCCATGTTCATAGAATACAATGATAATAATAAAGACTGTATCCAGATGCTGCACCTCCCGACCTGCCGAGTGTTCCGCCCCTACCAACACCACCACCACCAACACATGTCCTGGAGAATGTGTAGATCGCCGTAGCTGTCACAACCCCATACAAGGAACCTGTTCTGATGACAAGGACTGTGTTTGTTGTATCAGTGAGTATCATCCCTATCTATTCCTGGGGTGAAGATTTTTGGCACCCAACCCCCCAATAATTTTGCTATCTTAATGCCTTCTGCCCTTTGATTTGTATTATTATTGAAGGGAGAATTCCAAGCGTCACTCAGCAAGTAAGATTCTCCCAGTAATTTCACGGGAAAAATCAACTGGCATCTCGAGCGTCTTCACCAATCAGCATCACCACCTGTCGCTTGCCAACTTGCACACCCAGCTGCCTCAAAAACATCTGAGCTATAGCTCGCCTTCATTTACTTCAAGCATTATATATCACGACATACATTATTCTAATACCACGGTGCCAGCCTCATATTCCCGTCAGCCACAGAGTCTTCTCTTGTTTACTTATATTATACCTGCCTTAATGTGTTATTGAGATTATACTGCAATATTCCCATAGCCTTATATTGTTACTAATATTACTTTTGTTTAATTTTATTATGTGTATTGTTTTTTATTTCATAGTCTTGTTTTGCTTGATCTGCAATGTGTTATTTCCATTTAGTAATTTTGAGGAGTTTTTGTTTATCTTTATATTGTGCGATTCCTGTTTTGTGTGTTTGTTTTGCTAGTTTTTCATTTTAATACTTAGACGATACAATACGCATTTCTGTTTTCTGGATATTATTAGACGATTTAATTCTGATTAGGAAGGGTAAATGGAAGTCAGAGGGTTGTTGTTTGTTTGTTGCTGTTCCCCAAGCTACCTGGCCGAACAGCCCCAAGGCCCCGAGCAAGGCAAAGGCCATAATCGAGCGCCCCCCCTCCCTGCCGACCACAATAAAGCCTGGGTGACCAAAGCCATTCTATGGCGGGGAGCTGAGGAGGGTGAGGAAACACCCGCGAAACCAAAGCCCTGTGCCCCTCAGCAATTATGAAGAGAAACTTGAGGGGCAAAGGAAAAATGTGACGCTTTGGCTTCCAATCAATCTTGGTAGATTGGGAGGTCAATCCACGGAAGAGACGCCGTCACTTGAGATCTAGAAAATATATAAGTAAAAGGAACAGTCAGAGTAAGCTAGGGTATGGCAGAGATCGCTCAGTTCTCACTCTGATAGACCAGCCCATCACCAGAGAGTTGATTGAGCTAGTCTGTACCCTTATAATTCCCACAGATTCTTCTTAAACTGTATACAATCGTCTAATGATAGCCAGAATAGACTGTCACAATGCTTCAAAATCTTCAAAGGGTTGTTGTTGTTGTTACTGTTCCCCAGGCTGTCTGGCCGAACAGCCCCAAGGTCTCGAGCAAGGCCAAGGCCATAAACGAGCGCCCCCACAAAATCCTCCCTGCTTACCACTAACAAAGCCCGGGTGACCGAAGCCACTCCAAGGCAGGGAGCTGAGGAAGGTGCGGAAACGCCCGGGAAACCAAAGCCCCACCTAAGGCCCTGTGCCCCTCAGCAATTATGAAGGGAAAGTTGAGGGGCAAGGGAAAAATGTGATGCTTTGGCTCCCAATCTGCCAACTTCTAGGTTGGCAGTAGCGAGGTCAATCCACGGAAAAGACGCCGCCACTTGAGATCTAGAAGATATATAAGTAAAAGGAACAGTCAGAGTAAGCTATGGGTATGGCAGAGATCGCTCAGTTCTCACTCGGATAGACCAGCCCATCACCACATGACTAGAACCCAATCCTCTCAGCATCAGCTAGGAAAGGCCCTAGAAAGCCGCCTTTGGCGGGGGGATAGCTCCCCTATTTCAACTCCTTTCGGGGTTGGGCACCCGCCCAAAGGGTTAACCCATTCAGTACCGGTGACATCCTTTTCATTATATTATGAAAACTATAAGACGGTTTTATTCAGCTTATGAAGGTCTACCCGTTAACAAAATTACAGAATATTTCACTTTATCGTTTTAGCTACCATATATCCTTCCTAAGCTTCATACAATTGTCTAAATGGGACGTCTACCCATTAAAAGACTATAGACTATCTCAATTACTCCATGTAGCTAACATATATCCATCTTAAGCTTAATAAAATCGTTTTAATGTAGCTTAAATATAAACCAAAAGACGTCGCCAGTACGGTTAGGGTTAATAGTACACTATTCGCAGAGCCGACCGTGCACCAGCAGTGTAGGGAGCAGGGGGGACTGTGCAAGATGACCTGTGATCAAGAGCTGGAGGTGGAACTTAAGGACAAATGCGGCTCTAACTCCATTTGCTGCCTACCCAAAGATCGTGAGTCATGTGGTTTTGGTTGTTGTTGTTGTAGTTCCCCAGATTGTCTGGCTGATCAGTCCCAAGTTCGGTAGATCGAAGCTGCTCCGGATGCTTGGGCCCCCGAAGGGACCAGGGAGAGATGGGATCTGTTTCTGAGAGGGCAGCGGGGGAAGGGACCACCAGGCCACGGTCTTGCACCCCTGGGCCGATGTCCACCCGCAGCCCCCCTTGTATTGCAACCCAATCGTGCAATATCACCAGCACCTCGAAGCTAAAGTAGTACAGTAAAAGAGACAGACATAAGCGGCTAAGGTAGGGTAGAGGACGCCAAACCTCACTCTGGATAGGACCAGCCTTCACCCTTATGGTTTTAGTTGTAGGTTATATCCAGTTAGTGATCTCATACACCATGTGAGGAGGAGCACTTTATTGGCAACGTTTATGTAGAGCTTCATTATGTTTGATAAAGCTCAATGTGAAATGTTGTCAATAAAGTATTCATCCTCTAATGGGGTGTATATTAACTATTTCAACTATTCTGAGTATAGTTTTATATATTCAGTGAGTTATAATAGAATGGAGAGGACTGCATAGACACATCATATAGAAATTGAGTTCATATTATCCAACTGTATTGCATCCACGTGAAAATGCAAATATATTTATTACATCTAAGCATGTATTTATTTATTTTATTTTTTGCCAGACGGCATAATTCCCGAGAAGCGGTGGCCATGAACATTAGATATTTGTCACGAATCACTAAGTCAAGTATCCAGGGCTTGACATCTACGAATAACATTTTGACAGTGGGGGCTCGATCCGCCGACCCTTTGATTAGCAGCAGACGCACTACTAACTATGAAAAACAAAACAAAAAGGACTCGGCAATGAGATTCCAGTCCATACCTCTCTAGACAGGATAGTTCAGTATATCTAAGCATGCGTGAATAAATTCATACAAACTAAGCCTCATTATTAGAGTATATAATTATAGGTTCAGGAATATATCTTAACGAGGTCGGTCTTAAGTGATCTGTGCCCCATAAAATATTCATGAGTTTCACTTAATCATTAGACTATTCATAGTGCAGTTTGATACAGTACATGATTAGATTAACCCTCGGACTTCGGACCCTTTAACCCTTAATTAGCGGCTCACCACATAAGTCGAGTTAAATAAAGCTGGACTATGTGGCGGCGCTCGACATAACTCGAGTGGCAATTTCAGCACGTAATGTTGCTGAGAGAGAGAGACAAGTGGTGGCAGGAGACTAGCGAGCGTATGACTGCTCCAGACCACCGCGGCGAACCTACTGACACGAATCTCAGCTCCCTCCTCCCTCTCTCACTCGCTACATACTGAATTATATGGGGAAAGTACCGAATTACATGCTTTTTGCACTCGCGTTGCACGGTTATTGCAAGAAAACTAGCCATCATAAAAGGATCGTTATGGTGTCATTCGAAAGCTCTGTTTATGCCCTTTCAGGGATAGGTACTTGTTTTACGTTCTGGGTCTTATTTAGGCATGAAAATGATCACGTAAACAGCCCTATTTTGGCTAAAAACACCCCGCTGTGCGGTACATATAAATAAACCGCATAGGCCGCTCGTAAGGTGTTAAATACTCCCGCCAAGCCCGAACCCGGGTAAAATACCGAATTATCAGGATTTTGCCGCTCTTTTTTATACACGAAAAAATTGCCTAACTTTTTTTTTGTTTTATATATTCCAACTACTCCCTCTCGGGCATAGGCTGAGAGCCTGTACATTCCACCGCTCAACAAGGTGAAGCCTGTGAGGTCTTGTTCCAGTCTGGGGAGTGAGACATGTGAAGCATCCATCATGGCTCGAAGCAGCTCCATCTCTGAAGCGGCTGGTTGCTTCGTTCAAGTGCTTCACCGTCTCACCCTCCAGACTCAGACCCTCACTCTCAGAACACCACCTATTGAGCAGTGAACTCACTAGGCATTGTCCCCCTGTAACATATTTTGAATATGGGAATATTCATACAGTGTTATTTAATCAGGGAACAATGAGGGTATATTTTTGTTTTGGCATTTCGGTGGGCTTTGTGGTAATGCACTGATAGCACAAATTCAATCCCAATAATATCTTCCCATTGACATATCGGGATTTGAACCCGGGTCCATTGGATTACCAATCCAGTGGCATGACCACTCCACCACACCTCCCTAGCTTATATATATATATATATATATATATATATATATATATATATATATATATATCCAGCGGCATTTTTCGTCGTTGTCTTCTTTTGGTGAAAACTAGAAGTCTCTAGACCAAGTGGTTCAGTTTTTATGATAAAAATATTTAGGTCAGTAAGCAGGACGAAAGGCGTGAATTCACTGTTTTTTACCAATACTCATATTTCTGCAAATAAATGGCCTAACCAAGTGTTTATGCATACCAGAGGTAGATATGGTCGTTGCCGTGCGATGGGTGAAGACTAGAACACTAAATATTGTGTAGTTTTTGTGTGAGGTGAGAAATAAGACGGCAAGTGAGGCGGGAATTCCGACCTTCGTCCGAATGCAGCTCCGCCGCTTTGCTGACCGCGGCTACGGTCTGTTTATATTCGTTCAACAATTTATTATTGATTAATGGCTATGGATCATTTATTATGTATTATGTAATAATATTGAATATACTGATAATTGATTATTGATTACTGATATATTTCACCATTGTAGCCATTCTTAAGTCAATGTCCTCTGCTTTCATGCATGGTTTGGGACTAAGGAAAATCAATACAAGCTTACATAAGGATTGCTTACAAGCACCCACGAGTCAACTGACTGGCTGGCTGTGTGTTCTTGTTGTTGTTGGTTATACAGACGACCCGCCATTACAACAAAACTTTCTCTAGTGCAGTTGTAATTGGTTTTAAGCCTTAGATAAACCCATAGGTACTTCAGAGCCCATCTGGGTCTAATACTGGCAATAGCTAATGGCCTCCTGAGCACTCATCCGAGTCTGGAGTGTTAATATCCAGTATTCGATAAATGGATATGAGACGTGATCATGTGCTGTACTTATAACTGTCTTGATGGTGTAATGGTTAGAGTGTTTGAGATTATGTATGAGGTAACACAGGTTCGAATCCCGGTGGGATCACATGCTTTCACTAATTTCATTGGGTGGTGTTTTGTATTGGAAGTTAAATTAATACATTTGATTAGTACATTATCATAGCTGAGTAAGACCAAGGTAGGGTGGTCATGCACACACCGGTGCCTGTATACTGCGTTTCTTCTTTTGCTAAAATCGAGCAGCTTGGTTAGAGCTATACTCTGTGTATTTTCCCACTGACGATGAATTGAATCCCTTAGCAGCTAATTTAGCGATACTCAATGGAAACATAAGAAACTACTATGTCTCTGCATCATATTAAGACCAAATATATGTACTTCAAACCATATATCACTACAAAATCTTCAATATAACTGATAAATCTTGGAGGCAACCTTACAATTTACTATCAGTTGGGCAGCAGCATAGTATAGTGTGTGTGTTACTGTTCGTATTCTTGTATATTCCTTTTTATGTGCCTTCAGAGTGCCAGTTGTTACCAAGCTGCAGCAAGAATGATGGACAGTGCCGAGCCAAGTGCCGGGAGTGGGAGAGTGAGGTGCCCGGTAACGAGTGTGGTGGTGATGTATTCCTTAACACAAGGGCTGTTTCCTGTGTGTGCTGTACCGCCAAGCCTGCCCAGTGTCCGCAAGCCACCCCAGACACCTGCCCGGGGATCTGTGTGGACAGCCATAGTTGCCAGAATGTGGTGGCAAACAGCTCCTGCAGACAAACCAATGACTCTACCTGCGTCTGTTGTGCCCGTGAGTCTCTGGGTCTGTTGTCCCGAGTTTGAATCCCGGGAGGACCATATGCTTGCATTAGTTTATTCAAGTGCATTGGGGTTTGTAATTAATGATTAATGATAAGAACGGTGTGTTACTTAATTCCTACACTGTCAAAAATGTAACACTTGATTATTGAAACACCATTTGAGGAGGAGCACTTTATTTACCAATTCAGTACCGTTGACGCTCTTTTCATCACATCCTGGCAACTATTATACGATTTATTTGGCTTAGGAAGGACCTCTAGCAATAATAAAGCTTCAGACTATCTCACCCAACTACCACATATGCTTCCTAAACTTCATTGTATCGTCTAAATATAGTTAAAATAATTTATAGCACACGTCGTTGGTACTCAAAGGGTTAACGATTCAACCTATATAGAAAATGAACACTTATAACCCCTTCAGCACCATGCGTTATTTTTTCCCTTTCATGCTGCCTAAAATGAGACGAATATATGCAGTTTCAGAAGGACCTATATTCTTCAGAGGGTTTATTGAGCTCGTAGTTACCCATTTGAGTCGTATAAGTAGGTCATAAACTAAAGAAAATCGTCTACTGGTCACCAGAATATGATGGCGCCCTTGATAGTGACGAAAGTGAGGACGTGAATTTAGAAGTAGTGGTGGTGGTGGTGGATAGGCTTACTTAAGGGGATATTTGTATTTGTCTGTTCTTTAATTAATAAATATATTTATTATTATCTTCAGTTTCCTCCCAAGACATCCTTTCAAGCTTAATAAATGCCCCCAAGACCCTCCAATGAGATAAATTAAAAAACAAATCGGTAGAAAAATCTCCCGGCCAAAGGCCTGTTCCTCCTAAGTTACAGGCTCGCTTACGCTCGCCAGGAAGAAATCGACAACTATATGGCACAAACGGTCGTAAAATCACCAAACTAATGGAGCAAACGTCTTAAAAACTAAAAATTAATAGGGCTAAGCATAAGGGAGAATGGGGTTAAAACAAAAATCAACAAACTTCCCCTTAACCAACATTAATTTCTACAAACGCTAGTGTATTTATCTCCAGTTACAATAATGTATACAGTCCCTAGTGTATTTATCTCCCCATACAATAATTTATACAAGCCCTAGTGTATTTATCTCCACATACAATAATTTCTACAAGCGCTAGTGTATTTATCTCCCCATACAATAATTTATACAGTCCCTAGTGTATTTATCTCCACATACAATAATTTATACAAGCACAATAATTTATACAGTCCCTAGTGTATTTATCTCCACATACAATAATTTATACACACTCTAGTGTATTAATCTCCACATACAATAATTTATACAAGCCCTAGTGTATTTATCTCCACATATATTAGGAGATGGGCTGGTTTTTCTGGCCCCCTTCTCCCTCGAGCTTAGCTTCATTGGTTTTTAGATTTTAAGACGTTCAGCCCATTAGTTTGACAATTTGAAGACTTTACGCCCCATTTCTTTGTCAATATTAAGACCTTTCATGCCATTTATGTGTCGAGTTTTTCCTGGCGAGCGATAGGGAGCCTCTATGAGCCTTCATGCATAACCGGCCCTTGGCCCGGACATTTTTCTATCGAAACAATTACAAATTTATCTTGAAGGGGGGTCTAGGGGGTGTTATTTAGAGGTTGATGAAGGTCTAGGGAGGAAATGAAAAAAATAAATAAAAAAGGAAAAGCAATTAGCAAATAAGTACGCCTATCCCCCTTAACTTCTACAAGCATTAGTGTATGTATCTCCTTCTATTGTTGCAGAACCTACCCCGATGGAGCGCTGTAACAGCAAAGGAGGGACTTGTCGAATAAATTGTGACTCTTCTACTGAAGATGCTGCAATGCGGTGTGGAGAAGACTATGTGTGCTGCTTACCTCGAGATAGTGAGTTTGGTTGTTTATGGTTTTATCCTCTCTCTCTCTTTATCTCTCTCTTCTTTGTTATCGTTTTCTTCCACTTTCCTTTACAATCAGTTTTGCTATCTCTACTCGTACCATGTCCTGACCACCTCGTAGAGCTCATAAAATCTGTGTGGCCAGTGTATCTACGAAAATATCTCTCTCTCGCTAATAAGTTATATACTTTCCTTGCCCTATTCCTCACTCTGACCGTCATTTCAGACTGGCCGCGAGCGAATAGAAACATATATCATCGCTCTTTTTAACCCACAATAATCGCCTCTACTGCAATCTATTATATATCATAAGACAGAGGAAAACACATACAATTACATAATATCAAAAATAAGCACAAGACATCGAATTATCCTAGTGAAAATTGATCAGTAATAAAATATTTAATTGTTCTTCTGACATGAACTCGAACTTGTCATATTTTCACAGTATCAGTGATGACTATAGTTTTGTTTTAATATGAAGTAAAAAGAATTCTTCCCGCTTTTTCAACGGTGGAATCCGAATATATCTATCATCATTAGTTATTGAGTAATAAGCAAACAAAATAAAACACACGGTCATAAACATGGGAGAGTGACCGACAATTTATTTAATAGTTCAGTTTTTACCCCATTATATCTCTATCATGAACCTGCAGTACCATCATTCATAAATGTTCGTGGACCACACCTATTTCTATTTATGGAAGTATGTATATATGGATGGTGTGGTGAGGGAGGTGAAAATGAGAACTATGAGTAAAGGATTGGGTTTAGTAGGGAAAAATGATAGAGATTGTGAGTTGAACCAGTTGTTGTTTGCTGATGACACAACGTTGGTGGTGGATTCTGAGGAGAAACTGCAGCGAGTAGTCAAAGAGTTTGGTGTGGTATGTGGGAGTAGGAAACTGAGGATGAACATCAATACAAGTAAAGTGATGGTGTGTAATAGAGGTGCTCGTACGGTGAATCTAGAGCGGCTGGATGGGGAAATACTGGAACAAATAGAGTGTTTTAAATATCTAGGAGGAGTGATAAGCAAGGACACAGGTGTGGACATGGAGGTAAAACAGAGAGTATGTGAATGAAGGAAAGTTTTTGGAACAATGGGAAGTAGGCCTATGTGGAAGGTGAGAAATATCGGAATGAAAGCTAAAAGTGCAATGTATCGAGGGATAGTTGTACCAACAGTACAAAGGAGTACAAAGGAAATCAAGCAACAACAGATCTAGTGACCCTTCTAGGCTGCTTGTCCTCCAAAACACTGAGGATCAAGTGTCCAAACAGTGGTTTAGAGTGGGTAAGGGAACATTGGAAAGGGAACTACTGCCCTGCCACTAACGTGGCAGGACTAGGAAGTTAGTAGGGACATATGGGTTAGTAACTGAGGGGAGGATAAAGTTATTCATTTACAAACGCAGTCAGTCGCGGGTTTGATGCGAGATATTTGTCTAGGCGGAATTTAAATGAATCAACGGTGCTGCAGTCTATAACGTCTCGGGGAAGCCCATTCCACAAGTTGACAATTCGATTGAAGAAGACATTCTTAGATTTGTGTGAGTTAAAAGATTTACCAATAATTTTGCAACCGTTTCCCCGCGTGTAATTAGATTGGTCGATAGTGAAGTACTTACTACAGTTCATATTGTCGATGCCTTTGATGATTTTGAACACTTGAATTAAGTCGCCTCTTAATCTGCGCTGGGTTAAAGGAAATAGATTTAATTCTCTAAGACGCTCTTCGTATGGTTTGTTCTTTAGGCTAGGTATCATTTTGGTAACTCTACGTTGAACTCGTTCTAGCTTGTTTATATCTTTTTGGTAATAAGGGCACCAGGATTGAACGCAGTATTCCAGAAGAGGGCGGACTAAGGAATTGTAAAGGGTTAGGATAACTTCTTTGGATTTATGCTCAAATGACCTGCCTATAAAGCCAATTATTTTGTTTGCCTTCTTAACAACTTCTGAACATTGTTGACTCGGTTTTAGGTTACTCGATATTGTTACTCCCAGATCAGTTTCTCTGTTTACATTCTTAAGCTGAGTGCCATTCATCGAATAGTTTGCTTTCTCATTTAGGTATCCGACATGTAGTACTTTACATTTATCCGCATTGAAACTCATTTGCCAAATTTGGGCCCAACATGACAATTTATCTAGATTGTGTTGCATATCGTCAACTTGTTCTTTTGAGAGTACGCTATTTGCAATTTTTGTATCGTCAGCAAATTTTGAGATTGTGCAGGTGAGACCCTCATCTATGTCGTTGATGTAAATTAGAAAGAGAATTGGTCCTAGTACCGATCCCTGGGGTACCCCGCTACTTACATTGGTCCATTTAGATGCCTTACCGTTTATGACTACCCTTTGCTTTCTGTTGCTGAGCCAATTTTCTATCCATTTCAACACACCGTCTTGTATTCCATGCACTTTTAGTTTTAGCAGTAAACGTTTGTGGGGAACTTTGTCAAAGGCCTTTTGAAAATCAAGGTATATAATATCTACAGCTTTACTCTCATCGTAGAGGTTGAGGATATCGTGGAAGAAGTCTAAGAGGTTTGTTAAACAGGAACGTTTTTTACGAAAGCCGTGTTGAGTATCTTTAAGTATGTTATTTTCCTCTAAGTGATTTACGAGTCTGTCTCGTATGACCGTTTCTAGCATTTTACATACAACTGAGGTTAAGCTAATTGGACGATAGTTACTGGGTAGGGATTTGCTGCCTTTTTTGAATATCGGTGTTACGTTGGCTAGCTTCCACTGATCAGGCATAGTTCCAGACTGCAAGGATTTATTGAATAGTAATGTCAGTGGTTTGGAGAGCTCATTCTTAGCTTCCTTTAGAACTCTAGGCGAGATTGTATCAGGTCCTGGCGTTTTATTTACCTTGAGTTTATCTAAACAATTCAATACTTCTCTCTCTGTAACGGTGATATTGCTTAGAACATCTGAATTATCAATCTGAATCGGCGATGGTGTAGGGATATCACTGAGGTCTTCTGTTGTAAAAACTGATGCAAAGAAGGTATTGAGGGCATTACTCATTTGTACTTCGTCTTTGGTGTATTCTCCTTTTTCATCGACTAACAGTCCAACAGTTGAAGTAACTACTTTTTTCTTTCTGATATAACTATAGAATTCTTTCGGGTTTGTTTTACTTTAATTCGCAATATGTAACTCTAAGGTCTTTTTACTTTGCTTAATTAACTTTTTGGCTTTGCGTTGTAGCTCTACAAATTTCACCCGTTCTTCGTCATTTTGTGAGGATTTTAATCTATCATTAGCAATTTTTTTAGCAAGCAGGCAGTTTGAAATATCTTTATTCCACCATTTGGGCTTATTATTATGGCCTGGACGCCGTATTTTCGATGGTATGCAGTCTTGCACTGCTTTTAGGTAAGTGGTTTCGAATAACTTCCAAGATGTATTTATGTCGTTATTGTTAATTAAAAATCTCCAGTCAGTTTCTTTAAACATAGCTCTAAGTTTATGGAAGTTTGCTTTCTTGAAATTAGGGACTTTTTCGATGCTACTATTTGGTTCGTTACTAGTAAACTATAAAGTGAAAGTTATCGTACGATGGTCGCTGTTACTGAATTCATCACCAACATTCAAATTCTCTATCAATTCTTCTTTTGTTGCAAGTACAATGTCAAGAACGTTAATACCACGGGTCGGCGTTCGAACAAATTGATAAAGCGAACTCTCTTGCAAGTTCGTATACAAGTCATGTCCGGAGTGTGAAGTAAGAGTATCGCCCAACTTGGTCACAGGTAAATTAAAGTCGCCAAAAATTACGGTATCTTGTGAGTTACTTACATCTGCAATTTGTTCGTAAATTTCTCGGTCAGTTTGCACTGATTGAGCTGGAGGCCTGTATATTAACGCAAGTATTATTTTTGTACCTTTATTATTCTTTATTAGCACAAAAGATGTGTCGACGTTCACAATTTGAGGTTTTGACACGAGGGTCGGGTTAAGACTTTCTTTGATATAAAATAAAACGCCACCTCCATTTTTATTTATTCGGCTGTTCTCAAACATTACATAACCGGGAAGTGAATACTCTGCTAAAAAGTCTCTATCTTCTGTATTGAGCCAAGATTCTGTTATGCCAATCACATCATAATTTTCTGTAAACACTAGTTCCTCTAAATCTGAAAATTTATTGCGTATGCTACGAGCGTTTGCATAGAAAACCTTTAAAGTTGCGGTTTTAGAACTCGCAGAACGTTCTTTCATCGAATTTTTGGTTCTGGTCGGATCTACATTTACATTCATGGCTGTCCTCGGTCCTCGGTCGTTATCCCTGACGGTTTTGAATTTGGGTCGTGTTGGTGGCGCTTTATCCAAATTCGCAGTTCTTGACGGATTAGTATTTAATTCCTTTGTAGGTTGCCGTCCTCGCTGTCTTCGGTCCTCCTTCCTGGTTGTCCTGTGCTGAGTCGATTTCTTCTCCGAAAATCCTTCACCGCATCGTTGAGAAGACGCCCAAAACGTGCTGCTCCCACCTGGTTCAGATGAACTCCATCGTCCGAAAACAAATAGTCATCGTAGTAGAAATTGTCCCAGGTGTCGACGAATCCCACGTTCTCCTTCCTGCAGAGGTTTGCTAGACAACTATTTGTGCTGGTGGCTATGTTGTAAAATCGGCTCTCTACACCGAGCCGGGGGACGATTCCTGAGACGATGATCCTTGATGACTTCTCCTTAAACGACTTGATCAGCTGCTGGTACTCTAAAAGCAAATCTTCCGACCGGGTTCGCTGTACATCGTTGGATCCAACGTGGATGACGTACATTGTATTAGCAGGGGCCAGCTTTGATACTTCGTCAACTGCTGCAACTACGTCATCCACACCACCACCAGGGATACAAAAACGCTTCCTGGTCTTAGGTGCCCTGGCGCAAAACTCTGTGAGCTGACCACGTATCATCGAGTCTCCCACGAGCCGGACTTCTTCTATTTCCTCTTCGTCATCTGAGTCTGCGAGTATCTGGAAACGGTTTTGACACTCGGTAATCGGTATGTGTTTCCTGGTCTTGGGGCAAACGTTGTTCCTCACGACACGGAAGTTGTCTTGAGGGGGAAGAGAGTCACTATTTGTATCTTGAGTATCGGAAACATCAGCTGAAGTGGCTACTGTAGGCGTTGAATTGTTGGCAGTTGACGTTGGGGCGTTGGTGGCTGCTGGAGTTGCGGTGACAATTGAAGTTTGTGGTACTCCAACGTTCAGTGTTACAAACTCTTGGAGTGATTCCAGCTTCATGGTGAGGACGTTGATCTTGTTGTAGGCTTCATCTAATTTCACTGTAAAATTCTCTCGTTGCTGGCAGAGCCGGCAGACTTGAAGTTCGATAGTAGCAAACATGGACTCACCAAACCTACCGGCGCAGTTCGCACAAGCGCGAGGCATGGTGACAGTCACTTTCTTCAGATCACTTCACTCACTTAAAAAACAATTCACTCACTTTAAAACACTTCACTCACTTTAAAAACACTTCAATCACTTCAACCGAAAACAAATATGCTGAAATACGCAGAAATAGGTTATCAGGGGTGATAGCCTAACCGAAAACAAAAATGTTGAGATACGCAGAATTAGGCTTCCAGGGGCGATAGCCTAACCAAAAGTTTTTTTTTTAAATTGAAATACGCAATAATAGGCTACCAGCGTTGAATAGCCTAACCGAAAATAATAAAATTGAAATTCGCAGAAATAGGCTACCAGGTGTGATAACCTAACCTTAAACAAATATATGTATAACAGAATATGTAACTAAATATACAATTCACCAAATAGAGATTATATTAAAATAAAGTGTGACTGCACACAAGGGGTTAATATACTGTGTCAACAGATGGCCCTGGTGTCACTGTAGCCTAGTAAAGCAGTAGCCTACTCTTTTTAGATAAAAAAGTGTATCAGTCAAAGGTTATTACAAGATCGTGCAAGCAACAACTAAAATTACAGATATATACTGTATAGCTACAGTAGGATACTAAATACAATATCTACAAGAGTTAATAATAAAACAAATTGGCTGGCTATAGGCTAGGCTAGGTTTGGGTTAGGTCAAAAGCTTGGCAGGTTGGGTTAGGCTAGGTTAGTTTGTACAAATACCACCCTTAGCTTAAAGTAAAATCAGTCTGAGGAGAAAAAGTCAAGAATATATCTAGGGGGAAAAGATAAATGAATGCACTTAAATTTGGTACAAAATTTGCTGGAATTTAATATGTATAATCCCCCAAAAAGGTTTGTTTACAAAATGGCGTCGGCGTTAGTCTCTGTAGGCAGGTTAGTTAGTAAACAATATTGTTTATTAGCAAATTAATATGCAAAGCTTTACTTACATACAAGGCAGTTAAATAGATACTTACTACAGTAGGTAATGGGTAAAATTAGGGGCTACGATTTTATATAAAATAGTAATAAGAGAGCGTTTGTTTACAAAGCAAAACAAAACAATAGATGGCGCTAGTGGCGCCCTGTCCGAGCAGGAGTCTTGTGATAAACACAAAGTTTATCAGTCAATACACAGCGAAATATCGTGCAGTGTTACTTACTAAGCTACAGGATGGTTAAACGTGCTCTTAACCACCTTTCATGCACAAGAATGAAGAGGATGAGTAGTTAATACTCAAATTATGATCGATATCGTGAGAGCGTTGACAGAGCGTCTGCAGCGTCTGTGCGTCTGTGTGTGTGCGAATGGCTGATGTACATGGCTGAGATGTGAGATGTGATGGAGATGAACTGCTTGATGAGTATATGTAGAGTGAAGCATAGAGATAGATTGAGGAATCAAGAGGTACATAGGAGAGTGGGACAGCAGGACATTTTGTCAGCCAGAGTGGACAGAAGGGTGCTGTGCTGGTATGGACATGTTGAACGAATGGGAGATGAAAGGCTTACAAAGAGAGTATATGAGTTAGATACAAGGGGAGGTAGAGGGGTAGGAAGACCTCCGTTGAGATGGAGAGAGTGTGTAGTACAAGAATTGTAAGATAGAGAGACTGTAGAGTAGGCAAGAGAAGTGGTAATAAATCGAAATTAATGGAGAATGCTTGTGAATAGATGAGTGATTTTGCGGTCGTTGGGAGAGGAAGTCGGGCACCAGTTGGACTAGATAATAGTCCATCAGGCGCCTGGCCCAGGAAGCCAGAGTGTTTATGAAGGGTTATGCCTGGATGTGAGGTGGGCGGGCATTGTGGTGTGCTCTACTGCGTGTTTGCCTGCTGAGACCGGAACCTTTCCGGGAGGTCTGGGAACTGGGGATCCCAAATGGACCTGGGTCTCTGTTTCTTCTCTTGGGCGACCTAGATGTGTGTGAATTAATTGCATTTATTTATAAAATGTTTAATGTTTTCATGTTGTGTTGTGTTGTCCTTGTTCGTGCTCTGTCTCGAGTCGGCCACCCCCAGCTATGGAGTATGTACCTTAGTATATACAGTACATACATGCATACATATCTGTGAACACGATTTTATGAATATAATTTTCTCTATATGAACAACAAAATAACATACAGTATACTATTTAATGAAGATATCAATCCAGGTAGTTATAATTGCATACAGAAAAAACATAAGAGGGTCTACATAATGATATAAGATACTGTACCCCAAGATGTTGATGTGAAGTGACCTTGTCCTGAAGTATAACATCTCAGGTGAAACCATTGATTTCGGAGGCTGATGAATGATTGGTGCTTCTGAATGTTGATGTGCTTGCTTTTTGTAGGTGAACTAGTATATGTGTTCTTCTCTTGTCACCTCTATGTTCCTTTCTTGTGCCTCTTGTTGATCCTCCCTATTGGTTCTTCTGAATGCTTGTGTGCTTGTTTTTTGTGGGTGAAGTGTTATATGTGTTCTTCTCCTGTCACCTCTTTTTCCTTCCTTGTGCCTCTTGTTGATCCTCCGCCCTCTTACTCATTATCCCTCACCAGAACTATATCACCAGCAACCAGTAGCACAGGCACTCTTTACCAGGGTGACTCCATCATACACCAGGCTGCTGTGTATTTCATTCATGACTCCATATATATATATATATATATACAATGTGGGTCCCCTTACTTTAGTAGTAGTAGTAGTAGTAGTATAAGTAGTAGTATATAAATTTTAACTTATTATTATTATTATTATTATTATTATTAATATTATTATTATGTATATCACCTCAGGGTGCGTGTTGAGCCCCAGTTGCGATAAGACCTACGGAGTGTGCCGGTCGAGCTGCAACAGTTGGGAGAGAGAGATACCGGGTGAGCAGTGCGGCGGCGGACACGGCTTACCAGGATGCAGGTGTGTGGTTGTTGTTGTTGTTGTTCCCCAAGCTGCCTGGCTGAACAGCCCCAAGGCCCTGAGCAAGGCCAAGGCCATAACCGAGCGCCCCCACAGAACCCTCCCTACCGACCACAATAAAGCCTGGGTGACCGAAGCCACTCCATGGCGGGGAGCTGAGGAGGGTGTGGAAACGCCCGTGAAACCAAAGACCCACCCAGGGCCCTGTGCCCCTCAGCAATTATGAAGAGAAAGTTGAGGGGCAAAGGAAAAATGTGATGCTTTGGCTTCCAATCTTGGTACTGTAGATTGGGAGGTCGATCCACGGAAGAGACGCCGTCACTTGAGATCTAGAAAATATATAAGTAAAATGAACAGTCAGAGTAAGGTATGGGTATGGCAGAGATCGCTCAGTTCTCGCTCTGATAGACCAGCCCATCACCACATGACTAGAACCCAATCCTCTCAGCATCAGCTAGGAAAGGCCCTAGAAAGCCACCTTTGGCGGGGGATAGCTCCCCTATTTCAACCCCTTTCGGGGTTGGGCACCCGCCCTGCAGCTGATTAAATGCAGGTGTGTGGTTACCTTATATAGTAGGATGCTTTGTCTGGACCTCCTTCTCCCTCATGCTTACCTCCATTAGTTTTGAGGTTCAAAGATGTTCTCCCCATTAGTTTGGCGATGTAAAGACCTTTTACCCCATTGTTGTGTCAATATTGGGACCTTTCGTAACATTTAGGAGTCGATGTTTTCCTGGCGAGCGAAAGAGAGCTTGTAATTTTAGGAAGAATCGGCCTCTGGCCGGGATAGCCTACATTTGATAAAAATATATATTATATATCCTATTTCATAGACTACATTAACTTGACACGAAATAGAACTTTGCAGTAAGGGACCCACAATCGGAAAACGAACCGCCAAGTTCGACCTTCGAAACCGCGAAAATATCAAATTTTCGGGTTTCGACGTTCGAACTTGGGTATATATACTGTATATACATACAGTATACAGTATACTGTATATCTATATATATTTATATATAATTACATATATGTGTGTGTTTCAAACCAGTATTATTTTGTTTTAGGACTGGCAATACTTTGAGAAACATACAGGAATACAGTGTTTTGTAAATGTTATCCCTTCCAAGAATATATTATGAACTAATGACGGACCATTAATTTAAATGTGCAATCAGTATCATGCCCAGTTCTCCCGATATTTATTATTTTATTTATGTTACTATACTACTTCTATACCAGCGATATAATCAGTACTGTGTCCAATGTTCCTAACTCTATATACGGAAGCGCAGCAGCAGCGAAATTTAGTTTATTTTATCAAAATATTTAGAAATATCTTCCCTAATCTATTCTAGCTATTAATGCAATTTCCATGCGTAGGGAAGTCCATTTATACTCGTGTATCTAATGGGAAGAAGGGGGAGGGGAAGGAGATAGAAGAATATTTAATGCAGTTGATGGGTACGGAAGCTGAACATACTTGACACGAGAAAAAATAGTTTTTTCGACGAATATAAACCAGTAAAATTAATTAGTTACCCCTAACATTAACTGATTATTTTTTTCTTTCTCTCAGTCGTTAAAGAAAACTAATTTTTATACTTTTATCATTACAAGCTATTATATTTTTCAAGATACGCCAGTTGGCTATTTTATGTATTTTGGTTTACTAATATCGATTTATTGCTATTCAATTTGGCCTTTATGACTTTATCTACTAGTTTAACTAGTCTCACCCCTGGGGTATCTTTGAAATAAGGGAAATAAAGGTAAGGGATGCCGGATGGGTGTTTTACGTTTATCGATGTGATTTACTCTACAGTAGTTATTTTTTTCCAGCTGATGGTAAATTGAATCCCTTAGCAGCTGAGTTCCTCACACTTAATTTAATTCTGTTATACCAGTATTTTTGCAGGGATTACTGGCTATAAAGTTGATTCTAGCTAAACTGGGCAGATAATGAATTCACACACAGACACACACAAGCATGCAGAGCTGTAAGGACAACACAGGAGTATGGTACACATTTATAGTTATTTTATTTAGTAGAGATAACAACATAGAATGGCTTACTTGGTTAATTGTTCACACATATAGTGGCACAAATACAATACACAAAATCATGGATATGGAAATAAAAACCCCGGAGCTAATATGAATCGCAAATGTATTAAAGCTATTGAGAGGTTGGGGGGAGAGCTCAGAGCCCGGACCAGTGTACTGGCAGTCTAACAACTCCTATACTTGAGTTTCAGGGACCACGCGGACCAGTGTATTGGTGATAGCCTTTACCCAAGCCCGGAGGGTTGTTGTTGTTGTTGTTGTTGTTCCCCAGGCTGTCTGGCCGAACAGCCCCAAGGTCTCGAGCAAGGCCAAGGCCATAAATGAGCGCCCCCACAAAATCCTCCCTGCTTACCACTAACAAAGCCCGGGTGACCGAAGCCACTCCAAAGCAGGGAGCTGAGGAGGGTGCGGAAACGCCCGGGAAACCATAGCCCCACCCAAGGCCCTGTGCTCCTCAGCAATTATGAAGGGAAAGTTGAGGGGTAAGGGAAAAAATTTGACGCTTTGGCTCCCAATCTGCCAACTTCTAGGTTGGCAGTAGGGAGGTCAATCCACGGAAAAGACGCCGCCACTTGAGATCTAGAAGATATATAAGTAAAAGGAACAGTCAGAGTAAGCTATGGGTATGGCAGAGATCGCTCAGTTCTCACTCGATAGACCAGCCCATCACCACATGACTAGAACCCAATCCTCTCAGCATCAGCTAGGAAAGGCCCTAGAAAGCCGCCTTTGGCGGGGGGATAGCTCCCCTATTTCAACTCCTTTCGGGGTTGGGCACCCGCCCTTTCGGGGTTGGGCACCCGCCCAAGGCGGGTAGGATTAGAGAACTTACTAGGTAGCACGGATCAGTGTACTGTCGAGCTAGCAATTCCTCTCTTGAGCAAGGGAGATGTCCTTAGGCCTGGATAACTACTGATACCCAAGTTAGGGAGGGCCAGAGAATATATTAGGCGGCTCGGACTGTGTACTGTCCACCTAACAATTTCTTGGTAGAATCTGGGTCAATACCCAGGGACAGAGTTATAGCGAGTTACACGGACCACTGTATTGGCAGCAGGCTAAAGCTCAGGAACCTGGCTTGACAGACTACTCGGACCAGTGTACTGGCAGTAAGTTATTACCCAGGATCTGCACAATAACTAGAGTTGCACAGACCAGTGTACTGGCAACTTGTCATTAGTATACAATTCCTCCTTTACTATCCTTAGGCAAGTAGGACAGTTCAGGAAGCTCTAAGTCTATATATATCTCTTTGCACTGACCAGTGTACGGGCAAATGGATTTAGACCAGGAGATTGGATAGGACTATATAATGTTGGACTGCACTGACCAGCACGTTGTAACTAGGAATCGGTGGCTACTCCGATTCCACCCTGTCTGCCCTCTGCTGGTTTATATGGTGCCCATTATATTAACTTGGTCTTAACGTATTACGGGCAGGCCCGTCAATTTTTTTCCACTACGCGCCCAGCGCTTTTTTGTTTACCCTAAATGGCCTTGTTTCCGTGCTCTTTTTCATGCATAAACAAGAGCCAGAGCGTAATACAATTATGTATCCCTGAAAGGGCGTAAATTGAGCTATCCAATGACACCAGAACCATCCTTCTACAACCATGCGTTCTCTTGCAACGATCGTGCAACACGAGTGCAAAAACCCTAAAATACGGTAATTTCCTTATATAATTCCCTGTGTGGCGAGGTAGGGAGGGTGGATGTGTGTGGAGTAGATGTCAGTAGGCGCGCGGGATCCGTGCCGAGCGGTCATGAGGTAACCTACGCTCCTTCCGTCGCTCGTCTCTCTCTCAGAGCCATTCTTGCTAAGAAATTGCACACGGACTAAAGCCGGGCCCCGCCACATAGTCCAGGTTTTTAGATACGGACTTAAGTCGGGCCCCGATAGACAAGGGTTAATATGAGGCAGAGACATAGTAGTTTCATATATTTCCCTTAAATGTCAAGAAATTAGCTGCTAAGTGATTCAATTTATCACCAGCTGAAAAGAAACAGATTATAGATATCCACCAGTAAGAGAGAGAGGCCATTTTGGTGCCTAAATTATCAAATGATTAGGTTTTAAGGGGGGATGGGCATATTTATTTCCTCATTCATATATATTTGTTATGTTTTTAGTTTCCTCCCTAAACCTCCATCAAGCTAAAGAAACACCCCCCATGACCCTCTTTCAAGTTATATTTGTATATTTTTCGATTGAAAAATGTCCCGGATTACGGCCGGTTCCTTAAAATACAGACTCGCTATAACTGCTCCTACTGCTATTATCACTCTACCACTACCACAGTATAAATTACCACTAACAACTCTACCATGTGCAGATGCTGTAGTTCCCGACCTGCTGTGTGTAACGCCACCATCAGCCCATCTTGTCCCGGGGATTGTATAGACCGTAGGATGTGCCACGACCCCATCCAAGGCAGCACATGTTCTGATGGCCCCGACTGTATTTGTTGTACCCGTAAGTCTTAGGCTGCTATACTACTACTACTACTTTTTTTTTTATACCACTCAGCCTGTGCTGGACTCTCTTTGGATCCTTTGGACCCTAAACCAGGTCAGAACAGTCATCAAAGCGCCCGACTTGGTAGTCATTCAGCTACTTCCTATTCCGCGGTAAGCACTCAGACTCATCATCGTGGATTACTACTACTACTACTACCACTACACAACTACTAGTACTACTACTAGACCTACTAGGTGTTCTAGTGGCCCCGACTGTTTCTGTTGTACCCGTAAGTCTTAGGCTGCTATACTACTACTGTACAACTACTACTACTACTATTACTACCACTACACAACTACTAATACTACTACTAGGCCTACTACGTGTTCTGATGGCCCTGACTGTATCTGTTGTACTGGTAAGTCTTAGGCTGCTATACTACTACTGTACAACTACTACTACTACTATTACTACCACTACACAACTACTAATACTACTACTAGGCCTACTACGTGTTCTGATGGCCCCGACTGTATCTGTTGTACCGGTAAGTCTTAGGATGGTATTCTTAAGGGGAGATTATTAGTTTGCTTCCTAGGTCTCTATAAAGCTTTAAAAAAAGTACTCCCAAGACACCCCTTCAATATCAATGTGTATAGTTTGTCTTTATATTGTGCGATTCCTGTTTTGGTGTGTTTGTTTTGCTAGTTTTGCATTTTAACACTTAGACGATACAATACGCATTTCTGTTTTCCGGATATTATTAGACGATTTAATTCAGATTAGGAAGGGTAAATGGAAGTCAGAGGGTTGATTGAGATAGTCTGTACCCTTATAATTCCCACAGATTCTTCTTAAACTGTATACAATCGTCTAATGATAGCCAGAATAGACTGTCACAATACGCCACAATCTTCAAAGGGTTAACACATTCAGTACCGGTGACATCCTTTTCATTATATTATGAAAACTATAAGACGGTTTTATTCAGCTTATGAAGGTCTACCCGTTAACAAAATTACAGAATATTTCACTTTATCGTTTTAGCTACCATATATCCTTCCTAAGCTTCATACAATTGTCTAAATGGGACGTCTACCCATTAAAAGACCCATTGGGACTGGTCAGTCCCAAGTACGGTAGATCGAAGACGCTCCGGATGCTTGGGCCCCCGAAGGGACCAGGGAGAGATGGGATCTGTTTCTGAGATGGCAGCGGGGGTAGGGATCACCATTCCATGGTCTTGCACCCCTGGGCCAATGTCCACCCATCCCCCCGTCCGCAGCCCCCCTTGTATTGCCACCCAATCGTACAATATCGCCAGCACCTCGAAGCTAAAGTAGTACAGTAAAAGAGACAGACATAAGCGGCTAAGGTAGGGTAGAGGACGCCAAACCTCACTCTGGATAGGACCAGCCTTCACCCTTATGGTTTTAGTTGTAGGTTAATCCAGTTAGTGATTTCATACTCCATGTGAGGAGGAGCACTTTATTGGCAACATTTATGTAGAGCTTCATTATGTTTGATAAAGCTCAATGTGAAATGTCAATAAAGTATTCATCCTCTAATGGGGTGTATATTAACTATTTCAACTATTCTGAGTATAGTTTTATATATCCAGTGAGTTATAATAGAATGGAGAGGACAGCATAGACACATCTTATATAAATTGATTTCATATTATCCAACTGTATTGCATCCACGTGAAAATGCAAATATATTTATTACATCTAAGCATGTATTTTTTTTATTTATTTATTTTTTTTGCCAGACAGCATAATTCCCGAGAAGCGGTGGCCATGAACATTAGATGCTTGTCACGAATCACTAAGTCAAGTATCCCGGGCTTGACATTTACGAATAACATTTTGACAGTGGGGGCTCGATCCGCCGTCCCTTTGATTAGCAGCCGACGCTCTACTAACTATGAAAAACAAAACAAAAAGGACTCGGCATTGAGATTCCAGTCCATACCTCTCTAGACAGGATAGTTCAGTATATCTAAGCATGCGTGAATAAATTCATACAAACTAAGCCTCATTATTCGAGTATATAATTATAGGTTCAGGAATATTTCTTAACGAGGTCGGTCTTAAGTGATCTGTGCCCCATAAAATATTCATGCGTTTCACTTAATCATTAGACTATTCATAGTGCAGTTTGATACAGTTCATGATTAGATTAACCCTCGTACTTCGGGCCCTTTAGATACTCCCGCCAAGCCCGAACCCGGGTAAAATACCGAATTATCGGGATTTTGCCGAAAAAGTACTCCCAAGACACCCCTTCGATATCAATGTGTATAGTTTTCGGTAGAAATATGTACCGGCCAAAGGTTACAGGCTCACTATCCTTCGCCAGGAAAAAATTGACACCTAAATGGCACAAAAGGACATAAATTGGGCAAAATGTCTCATTCCCATAATATTCATTTGGTATCAGGTGCTGGGAAAGGAAGGAATTATTTGCGAATACCACCCATATTGTCACACTATCTGGTCTTGAGGGTTATTAAATTTGGTTTAAAGAGCAAACCTCGCTTTTTTTTTTCTCTTTCTCTCCCTCTCTCTTTGGCTCCATTCAACCTACTGTTTTAAGACTGTGACGTTAACCACTCCGTTAGAACCGCATGGCTTGTCTTACAGTGACTCGCTAGGATCGCCAGGGCAGTGGATGTGGCTACAGTTGATGTATTATTGTGTGCTTTATTTCATATGAAAGCTCGTGTCATGGGCAGTCCAGAAAGGCTCTTTGTTTTCACCCATGTCAAGGCTTTATATATTTAATTGCAAAGTATATGTTTTATCATTAAGTAGTAATGATAGGATTTGAGAGAGAGAGAGAGAGAGTAGGACAGAGTGTGGGGAGGCACGCAGTGTTTTGCTATACTCGATGACGTCATAGCTGGCTGGCCTCGTAGGGATTCGTTGAAGGAGTTTTTTACCATGCATGGTGACGTCATGTTTGGCTGGTTTTCTTTGTCATTGGCTGAGGGAATTGTTACCGCTTTTTCTACGCGGCTCGAGCTAGTGCTAGTATATATACAGCCCTCTCGCCACTCTCTCCCTCAGATCTGGTTTCTAGAACGCATCCCTCTTATCCCTTTGATACCTGTCCTCCTCACTGCACCTGAGAACCTTTTCCTCTGCCTATCTCTCTCATTTTCCATATCTTTCACCACCTTTTATTAATATTATACCCCCTCTGGTTAACTCTGCATAATCAGCTTCATGCTGGCCAGTTGTATTGTGCGTTAAGGTCTTATATAACCCATGTATGTTAGTTGTTAAGACAAGTTGATCACGAAGCATTGGTTGGCATTCATATTGTTCAGTACCGCTTCCTATAATTATTAGTGTTCTGTGGGATTAGATAATGCTAGACTAGGAGTCTGATACTATAAGGTATTGTTTCCGATGAGTGCTGGCTTTAGTTAAAAGCTGCACGACATACCTGAGAACTGGAGTTGATTGGGTAAATTCTAGTCTGTGTGCCATTGAGAGTAGAGCATGCACGAATGAGGGCTTTTTGCCTATACCATTCTGCACTGTTCTAGGCTCGGTTGTTTGTCTTTGAGGTACGCCAGGAGAACGCTTGATACTTCGGTATTAAGGGTTCTCAAGAGAGCTACCCTTCACCATAACGTAATATTTGACGCACAGACTTGAGATTTGCACTAGGCTATGCGGCATGCCATGCGCACCAGTATCTCGTATCATTGACTCTAGCTAGACTTTATCAGTCACAGTAGACATTAAGTACATTAAACCAATTACTCTTTTTATGCATACCCGTTTATGTTTACACAAGCATTTCGCAGCCTAGTTTGATGTATTGAGACACAAACGACTTAGGCTCTTTTTGTTGATAGGAATACTGCATTGTTGTGGTGAATATTATTGTTGTAGCGTTTAGGATATTCTTGGCTCCGACTGCATTATATATCCTGCCTTTTTGTGTGCTTAGCCTGCACGAGCATTGTTCCGCTGCCTGCCTTTTTGGGTTCCATTTCCGATTCGAGCATCTTGATCGCATCTAACATTTAAAGAAGATTCCTTGTTGGTGTTGAAGGACTTTAGTGCACTTTCTTTAATGCAGGAGTGCCAGACATTTATTGATTAAAGTAACGTAAGCTGTAACTTCTCTTACCACCTTACTTTGCATACCATAACCAAGCACCTTCGGTTATAGGTAGTAATAGGCTGTTTTCACATAACATTAAGCCTAGAGTAGACGCACATTTATTGAGAGTTTAATAACCTATTATTGCATATAGAACTCTGGAGAGTATTTGTGTTCTTTGTTCACTGGGAATATACATCAGAGGTTGGATCTAACGCTTTCCGTTGTAGCATTTATGCCATTACTAGTCCAATGAATAAGAGCCTGATATATTTAAACCTCAGTCGTAACAAATGGCGACCTTACCTAGGATTTGGTGAACCTACATTTATTAGCAGGGAACATTTGTTGTTTTGGGGAATATTTTGCGGGGATCAGCAAGAATATATTTTTTGTTTGCAACATAGTATAGCCCTTGAGTATTTCCGAGAATTTTTGTGTGTATACTGAGGTATAAGAGTTTGGGGTGCTTCTTTTCTGAATATTGAGGTGGGAAATTTTTGTGAGCATCATGTCTTATACCGGATCAGAGGAGAATGGAGACACAGTACGTAATGTCGAAACTGAGGAACAGCAGTATGATGAAATGGTTAATCAGGTGAACTCTGAGGAGGATGCTAGGATATTTTTGCAATGGCCTGTTACTGCCGAGCGGTTGGAGGGTATGGATCGGTACGGTCTTCAATGCCTGGCCACAGCTATCGGTCATGCGGGTACTAGCAGCATGACCAGGGATAACTTGATAACGTGTGTACTGGGCAGGGTGACTGGTGAGCGAGATGGGTTGAGTGCTCAGAGCCCTTCGGCCATGCTTCCCCTACACTCGACTCCCAGCCATCCCAGTAGTTTGCCGACCCCGAGTACGCGTCCACAGTTGGGTGGTGACTGGCAGGGTGGGTTGCCCCTGGGGGGACCACCGGTAATTTCAAACATTGTAGCACCTTCACCTCCTCAAGGGTTAACTCCAGAATTATTGCTTCAGCTCGAATTAGCTAAGATCCATCAGCAAATAGAATTAGCCAAGATAGAAGAGAGAAAAACTATCAGTCATTAGCACATAGAGCTAGCAAAAATCCAAGCTGAGTCGACTAGGTACTGTGCCGACAGGGACGTAGAGAAGTCGCGAGTAGAGACAACGGAACAGCGACTTGGGGCTGGTAACCGTGCTCATGATCAGTCCCTCTCGCACTTATTGAAACTGGTTCCGGTGTTTGATGAGAGTGGGGTAACAGAATTTTGTGCACGCTTTGAGAAGAAGTGCCAGGAACACCAGTAGCCAGAGAATAAATGGGCAGCACTTGTATCCTCTAGATTAATAGGCAAGGGTCTTAAAGCCTACGATGCGTTACCTTTGGAGTCATGTATTGTGTATGAGGATCTCAAAGAGGCTGTCCTGAGGGCTTACGAACTGCAACCAGAAACGTACCGTTTGAAGTTCCGGGGTGTAACTAAGGGAAGAGATTGCACCTTTTTGGAACACGCCCGGGACTTGTCCGATGCTATGGGGAACTGGCTCCGATCTGAGAAGGTAACAACGTTTGATGGAGTTAAGCAGTTGATGATGTTGGAGCAGTTCTTTAAGAGCACGGGCGGTGATCTAACTTTGAACTTAACCCAGTGAGACCCAGCGTCGCACGTGTTGCGTCGGCAGTGTTTGATCACCAACTCCCAGCGACGCATCACGTGCGTCCGACATATAAAAAACACTTACGTGGCTCGTAAGGTAGGAAATGGCGGGAGAATAGGAGGGGGAGGTACCGTAGTGTGTGTGGGAGCCGGGCCAGTAGGTGTGAGCGGGCCGAGACAGCCGCGCGGCTGGTGGTGGTGGGCTTAGTGGGGATACTTTACACCCTTAGTTCACCGCCACTTTGAACCTTCATTACTCCGGTCGTATGGGAGCTAGAGGCTTGAGATTTATGTGAGACACTCCTTAGGATGTATGCCGTACAATGCCATACTCAGTTTTTAGCCTAGTGCTCCCGGGCGGGTGGTCATGCGGGGGAGACGAACTATTGAACCCCCCCTCCCCCAAATGACCGAAATGAGTTTTTTTTAATTTTTGTCTTTATTTCTCACCATTCTCTTCCATTTTGGCTCAACACATTTTTTGAGGCTTCCCCCCCCCCCAAAAAAAAAATGTTCGAGGTGATTTTTTTTTTTTTTTTTTTTTCATTTCTCATCCTTGTCTTCCATTTTAGCAAACAAAAAAAATAAGTGAAAATGGCTTGGGACTGGGGTGAACAAAATATTATAACTAGCCGGGGCTCAACGAGTTAAAGGAGAAAAACCCAAGAACTCTAGTCGAAGCAGCAGAAATGGCTGATCGACGGCTGTCGTTGATTCGGGGTTGCAGGTCCTCACAGAAGTACGATGCAAGTGCTAGGGACCGTTATCCTCCCCCTCCCCGTAGCAATGACACATTTAAATAAAAGAGCAATGAAACTAAAACTGAATCCAAACCTAACACCATGCCGTATGAGAAAAGGCAGGGGCTTTTTACATCACAGTATAAGCCGAAACCGAAATTTATGTGTTTTAAGTGCCACCAGGAGGGTCATAAGGCAAATGAGTGCCCTAGTCGACCTCCTCTGGCAGCCGTGTCTTTTGCTCACGGCATTGGAGTGTTCAAGAGGACATCGGAGTTTGTTAGAGGCAATTCTTCCGAGGTAAATACACTGCCAGTGCAGAAGGATCCGGAAGGCTTATTCCCTGTCCGTGATGCCTTTAGTGACCACAGGGGACTCGGTTGTGTGGAGTGGGGGGGTAGAAGACATGAGGTGAGAATTTTGCGTGACACTGGGGCATCGCAAACATTGTTGAGGAATTTCACTGGTAAACCTGTAAATACGGCGCGGGTGATTGTGGTTCAGGGAGTTAATGCAACAAGGTCATACCCGCTTGTAAGAATGAAGATGGAAGTTGATGGTGTGACTCGTGACCTGGATGTAGGAATTGTAGAGAAGTTACCTGTTGGGGGCGTCGACCTCCTTCTCGGCAAGACTTTGCGGGGCCTACTTCTGAGGCTCCACCCTTAGTTGTTGCCGAGAAGCCGGCCGACGTGAGTAGGGAGGAGCAGGAGTGGGTTGAGAAGTGTCCGGTGCAACCTATGGCGTGTGTTGCCACCAGATCTCTTGCATCCAGGGAGTCACATTCTGGTCAACAGTCTTTAGACAAGCGGAGGAAAGGTACCGAGAAGGGGTTGAAAGTTGATGCGGTTGAGAGTTTAGTATCAACGGACATTCTCGGGGACTCATTATTAGGACCGATTTTGAGTCTGGAGAAGACCCATTAACTGTTACTAAGAAGGCAGAGGATGGGCTTAAAAAGACGAAGAGACCGCAACGATGCACAGAGAGAGAGCAACGGGAGGCTAAATTCAATGTAGGAGGGGGGCATGAGTTGTTTCGCAAACACTTAGATAAGCTTGCTCCTTCGGACATTCGTAAATTGCAATTAGAAGACCCGGAGGTTCTTGAATGTGGTACCGGTGCTGTCGAGTTGAAGGAGGACAGTGATGCACAGTCGGGAGATTTTTACAAGTATCTCCTGACCATCATGGAGGTAGCAACAAGGTACTCTGACGCGTACCCTATGAGAAATGGGTCAGCGAAGACGGTGGTCCGAAACTTGCTAGTGTATTTTTCCCAGTATGGTTACCCGCGGGAGATTCAGTTAGACCAAGGATCCAACTTCACTTCTAGCCTCTTTGTTCAAGCAATGCCGCAGCATGGGATTGTTACGGTTGTGTCATCTGCATGGCATCCGGAGAGCCAGGGTGTGTTAGAGCGATGGCACTCAGCCTTGAATTCTGTGCTTCGTTGTTGTTGCTTTGAGGATGGGAAAGGTTGGGAGCTTGGCCTGCCATATGTTTTATTTGCTGCACGGGAGGGACCTGGGGAAAGTTTGGGATTCAGCCCTAATGAGCTTGTCTTTGGACACCATGTCAGAGGGTCTCTCCATATGGATAAAGAAATATGGGAGGGTGCAGAAAAACCTTGTTCTATGCTCAAGTATGTCCTTGACAGTCGAGAACGGATGTTGCGCAGTCTGGAGTTGGCTGGCCGTAATTTGACTAGCTCTCAGGCCCTCATGAAGGACAGGTACGACCTCAAGGTTAAACTCAGGGAGTTTCACGTGGGTCAGGAGGTGTTGATTCTACTGCCCCTTGTAGGTCATCCCTTATCCGCGAAGTACACTGGTCCTTATAGGGTGGTTGAGAGGCTATCGGACCTGGATTGCTTGGTGGCCGCTCCAGACAGACGTAAGCGCAATCAGTTATGTCACGTTAATCTCATGAAGGAGTATGTGAGGCACCCCCCTGAGCCTCTCACTGTGCCTGTGATGACGTTTAGCAGTCAAGGTGGAGAAGGAGAACGGGACAGTCAAGCTCAGGTGGAGGATAACTGGAAGGATAAGAAAGTCAAATGGGCGCCTGAGTGTGAGATGGCGTTTAGAGTAGATAAACACCTGTTGTGCACTCACCCGATTCTCAGGGCCCCTGACTTTAGCCTACCTTTCCAACTAGCAACGGATGCTAGTGGTGTGGGGGCTGGTGCCGTCCTTATGAAAAACGACGATGATGGGCTGGAACATCCTGTTAGTTTCTGCTCGGAGAAGTTCAATTCATCCCAGGGAAGCTGCTCTGTTGTCGAGAGGGAGCTGCTGGCAGTTGTGCTTGCACTGAGGCATTTCGAGGTCTATGTTCCAGCCTATGGTCCGGTCATTGTAGTTTTGTTACGATCAGGTCTCGTATAAATCAGTGGCTCTTATACATTGGACTAGACTGGCATAAATGCAACAACGGAAACGCTAGATCCAACCCGATATATAATCCCGTCGAACAAAGAACACATATACCCTCCAGAGTTATATCTGCGATAGCGGGGTATCTTAACTCACAGTATCTATGTGCTTCTACTATAGGCTGATGTTCTCTGAAACAGCCTATTACCTATAACATATGGTTGCTTAGTTATGGTACACAAGGAAAAGATAGTTAACTTAATTAAATCACAAGAGTGATCTAATGCAAACAAGAAGAATGTTTACTTAACGTTACTTTAATCAATAATATCTGTCACTCCTTTATGAAAGAAAGTGTTGTAAAGTCCTCAAGCACCGAACAAGGAATCTTCTGAATAATGTCGGATGCTACTAAGAAGAACGTATCGGAAATGGAACCGCAAAATAGCAGGAGGCAGGACAATGCACGTGTAGGCTAAATACACGAAAAGGCTGGACCTATAATGTTATTGGACACAAGAATATTATAAGCGGTGCAACATTAATAATGCTCACCACGAAAAAGTAGTACTCCTATTAACAAAACCGGTCTATGCTGGTTGTGTCTCTCTACAGCAACCTAGACCTCAAAATGCTTGTGTAGAAATAATGGGTATGCATAAAAGAGTATATGATCTAATCCAGCTAATGTCTACCAGGGTTAACAAAGTCTAGCTGGGATGCGCAAAGGTACAGAATTCTGGTGGAGCAAGGCAGCTCCTAGCCTAGTGTGGACCTTGGGTCTGTGCGGCCTGATTACGTTAATATGAAGGGGTGCTCTCTTGAGGATTCTCGATCACAAGTATCGAGTATCCTTCTGGCGACCCTCAAAAGTAAAAGCAAATAGAGTTATAACAGTGTTGGGTGGATTAGGCAAGCAGCCTTCACGCACTACACAGTCTAAACTCCAAGGTACACAGACAAAAGATCCACCCAGGTAACCCACAGAATCCGTAGTGTCGTGCAGCTCAAAAGTAGCCTACACACAGTGAAAACACCAACAGCAAGGTACCTGATCCCTAGTCTAGCATTATTTAACCCTGTAGAAACATTAGTGATTGATGGAGACAGTCCGAGCAATACAATCTCCCAAAAAGACAATGACTATCTTCAACCTTAGCCTAGTACATAAGAAATGTGAGATCCAGCATATAATACAGTCTGGCCACCAATTCAAGGTGTGGATGCAGGGAACCAGAGGGGGATTGATATTAATAAAAGGTGAGGAAGTAGTGGAAATGATAGAGGCAGTAGAAGAGAAAGATTCTAAGACAAGAGTGTGGAACAGTTCAAGGGAGATGCTTAGAGTATGCTGTCTGGGACGGATCTGACCAGGATATTTCCAGGGACCGCATGGGTGGAGTCCCAGTTCGCAGGAATGGCACGAGGGCGCGCGACAGTCGCCCAGTAAGCAGCCGCCTAGTAGGCCGTGTTAGGCAGGAGGCAACAAATTCCGCGAGGCCTATGTAAGGGGGGCCAGCCACGCGCCACACTCACCACCAAGTCACACCACCTGGTCTCTCTCTCACTCTCTCTCTCCCGCTCGCCTTCCCATCATTCAACTACTTAACACAATACTTTCAATTGACTAAATAAAATAGAAAGGATTGTGACAGACGAAAACAAAGAACAGTTCTGAACTGTCTGCAACACAAGCTTTCTCGAGAAGGAAAGTACACAATGATAGGTAGACTGTAGCTACATTCTCTGCCCTGGTGAGTCCTAGCGAGTAAGCCATGCGGTTCTGGGGGAAGCGGTGAGCGACACACCCCACCCAAGATTTTTAAGAGGCTCCAACTATGAGCTCTAAATCTGACACGCAGAACCCATACAAAATTCGCCACTCCTAGTCACCCAGCGACAATGAAATGTAAAGCACAGTTCTCTTCAAAATAACACATTATAAAAATGAACAACCCCTCCCAACACAATAGATTAAATTACATAGTTATGCTCATAAGAGCGAGCTTCACTAGCCCAGCCTTCTGAGAGGAGTACAACTCAGAATTTCTGCTATAACATACGTAACAAAAATTTAACTATCAAAGAAAGAGTTTTTTATAGGATTTTTATATTTTTAATATGTTTATGGCGGCTGCACTACAGGGGCAGCCTAGTTGTTTTTCTTCTATACCAACACAGCAACTCCTACTTTACGACCCAATACGCTGGGCTACCCACGCTAGCCAACAAGCACCAGACGTAAACATACTAATCAAACCAAAGTAGGAGGCTACCCTTGTGATGATCTACCCCGGGACTTCCACCCTCGATAAGCAATCTGCAATCACATTCTCAGAACCGGCAATATGACGTATGTCTAGGTTGTATTCCTGCAACATTAATGACCACCTGGTCAGCCTCATATTCCGGTTATGGAATTGATTCAGGAACTTGAGGGGGTGATGGTCGGTGTAGATCACCACAACTGGTCCATAGGCTGGAACATACACCTCAAAGTGCCTGAGTGGTAGCACAATCGCCAGCAGTTCCTTCTCAACTACTGAATAGTTCTTCTGCGCCGAGTTGAACTTTTTTGAGAAGAAACTGACTAGGTGCTCCAGCCCATCTTCGTCTGATTGCATCAGAACGGCACCCGCCCCCACACCACTGGCATAAGTTGCCAGCTGGAATGGTCGGCAAAATTCCGGGGCCCTGAGGATTAAGTGAGTACACAACAGGTGTTTTACTAGCAAAAAAGCCCTCTCACACTCAGGCGCCCACTTAAACTTTCTATCTTTGACCAATAGGTCCGTCAGAGGAGCCAGCACAGTAGAATAGCCCTTTATAAAGCGGCGGTAGTAACCAATCATGCCCAAAAACCTCATGATCTGCTTCTTGGTGGACGGCCTGGGGAAGTGGTTAATAGCCAATATCTTGTTCTGTGGGGGGCACACCTGGCCCAAACCCACCATGAACCCCAGATACTGCACGGTAGCCCGCACAAAATCACACTTTCCCAGGTTGACCACCAAGTTTGCCTCGCTTAATTTCTTAAATAGGGATTCTACATGTTCACAGTGGCTCTTGAAATCGTCATCGTAGATAATGGTCGCTGGTGCGTTCTTTAGACCGTACGGCATGACATTACAACGATATGTAGCACCATCCACCACAAAACCACACACCTCTTTAGCCCGTTCAGACAAAGGCCCCTGCCAGTAACCTTTTACCAGGTCCACCTTGGTCAAGAACTTGGCCCTGCCAATCTTGTCTACACAGTCATCGACCCGGGGAAGAGGATAAGGGTTGGTGGGAGTCAAGCCGTTTAGCCTGCGGTAATCAACACAGAAGCGCACCTTGCCATCCGGCTTAGGTTGCAGCGTTACGGGAGATGTCCACTTTACCGCCCCCTTCTCGATCAGTCCCTGTTGCAACATATACTCCAACTCCGCCCGGAGGGCCGGAAGTTTAATAGGGGGCACCCTATAGGGCACTGATTTGAAGGGTGGGTGGTCTCCGACGTCAACGTCGTGCACCTCATGAGTAGTGAGGCCTGGGTGTTCCGCAAATACAGTAGGGTATAAACAGAATAGGCGCTCGACAGCCACACGGTGTTGCTCAGGTAGGTGTTGCAAAGCCTCATGAGTCGCCTGTCTCGTGTTTCCCGCCCACTGATCTGCAGAAACATGATAATCCCAGTTGTCATCCACCTGCGCATGACTGTCCCGTTCTCCTTCTCCACCTTGACTGCTGAAAGTCATCACGGGGACAGTGAGAGGCTCAGGTGGGCGCGTCACATACTCCTTCATCAGGTTGACATGACATAACTGATTCCTCTTATGCCTGTCTGGAGTGGCCACCAGGTAATCTAAGTCCGAGAGCTTCTCTGCAACCCTATAAGGACCAGCGTACTTTGCGGATAAGGGGTGACCTACAAGAGGGAGTAGTATCAACACCTCCTGACCCACGTGAAACTCCCTGAGTTTCACCTTGTGGTCGTACCTGTCCTTCATGAGGGCCTGAGAGCCTACCAGATTGCGGCCAGCCAACTCCAGACTACGCAACATTCGTTCTCTACTCTCAAGTTCGACAGCACCGTCACTACACTTTAGAACCTCCGGGTCTTCTAGCTGCAATTTGCGAATATCTGAGGCTAGCTGCCTGTCTAAGTGTTTGCGAAACAACTCATGCCCTCCCCCAACATCGAACTTTGCATCCCGTTGCTCTCTCCGTGTACACCGTTGCTGCCTCTGAGTCTCTTTAAGCCCTGCCTCTACACTCTCAGTGACAGGTGGTGGTGCTTCTCCAGACTCTAATAACGGTGCTAATACTGAGTCCCCGAGAAGCGCTGCTGGTACTAGACTCTCCACCGTATCAGCTTTCAGCACCTTCTTGTGACCGTTCCTCCGCTTATTTGAAGACTGTTGGTTAGGCTGTGACTCCCTGGATGTGAGAGATCTGGTTACAACACACGCCATTGGTTGCACCTGACACTTCTCAACCCACTCCTGTTCCTCCCTACTCACGTCGGCCGGCTCCTCGGCAACGACTAAGGGTGAAACCTTAGAAGCAGGCACCGTAAAGTCATTGCCGAGAAGGAGGTCGAGGCCCCCAACAGGCAATTTCTCCACGATTCCCACATCCAGTTCACGAGTCACACCGTCAACTTCAAGCTCCATTCTAACAAGCGGGTATGACCTAGTTGCATTAACTCCCTGCACCACAACTACCCGTGCCGCGTTTATGGGTCTACCAGTGAAATTCTTCAAGAGTGTCTGAGAGGCACCAGTGTCACGCAAAAGCTGTACCCCGTGCTTCTTGCCCCCCCACTTCACGCAGCCATGCCCTCTATGGTTGCAAAAGGCATCGCGGACAGGGTTCGAGCCTTCCGGATCCTTCTTCACTGGCGGTGCTCCATCCTCTGATCTTATGCCTCCAGCAAACACAAAAGACTTCTGGAACACCCCAATGCTGCGAGCCAATGACACAGCCGCCGTGGGAGGTCTGCTCGGACAAGCTTTTGCCATGTGCCCCTCTTTGTGACAGTGATAACACTCAAATTTCCCCTTGGACTTATACTGAGGTGTAAAAGTCCCCTGACCCTTCTTAAACGGGGCGGTGCTAGGTTTGTGATCAGTCTTGGTGTCATTGCTTTTAAATTTATGTGTGTCCATATTCCGGGGAGGGGGAGGGTAACGCTCCTTAACGCCTACATCGTTTCTCTGTGCAGAGCCGCACCCCCGAATTAGTAACAACCGGCGATCAGCCATCTCTGCTGCTTCTACGAGAGTTCTTGGGTTCTTCTTTTTAAGGTTTAAAGTCAAGTCGCCGCCCGTACACTTATAAAACTGCTCTAGAAGCATCAACTGTTTCATCTCATCAAATGTAGTTGTCTTCTCTGATCTGAGCCAGTTTCCCATAGCGTCGGACAGGTCCCGGGCGTGCTCCAAGAAGGTACTGTCTCGCCCCTTAGTCACACCCCGGAACTTTAACCTATATGTCTCGGGTTGTAGCTCGTATGCCCGCAGGACAGCCTCCTTGAGCTCCTCATAAACAATGCAGGACTCCAAAGGCAGTGCATCGTAAGCCTTGAGCCCCTTACCTACGAGTCTAGAGGACACAAGGGCCGCCCACTTAACTTCAGGCCACTGATGCTCCCGGCACTTCTTCTCAAATCTATTGAAAAACTCTGTGACACCAGACTCGTCAAATACAGGGACCAGTTTGAGAAGGTGCGACAGAGACTGATCATGCGCACGGTTTCCAGTACCGAGTCGCTGTCCCGTCATCTCAACACGAGACTTCTCTAAATCCATGTCGGCACAGTATCTTGTAGATTCTAGTTCAGTCCTAAGCTCAGCTTCCCTCGTATGTTGCTGCATCCTAGCCAGCTCTTTTCTCTCTTCTATCTTAGCTAGCTCTTTTCTCTCTTCTATCTTAGCTAGCTCTTTTCTCTCTTCTATCTTAGCTAGCTCTTTTCTCTCTTGTATCTTAGCTAGCTCTGTCTGCTGTTGACTCTGATGTTGCATCTTTGCCATCTCGAGCTGAAAGAACATCTCCAGGGTCAAACCTTGAGGAGGAGGAGGAGATGCAATGATGTTAGAAATACCCAGTGATCCCCCCAGGGGCAAACCACCCTGCCAGTCACTACCCACCTGCGGAAGCGTTCTCAGGGTCGGTACTCCAATAGGAGGATTGGGAGTCGAGTGAAGGGGAAGCTCGGCCAAAGGGCTCTGAGCACTCACCCTACCTTGTACGCCAGTCACCCCACCCAGCACACACGTAATGAGGTCATCCTTGGTCATGCCACTAGTACATACATGACCGATAGCTGCGGCAAAGCACTGGAGACCATACCGATTCACACCCACCAACCGGTCGGAAGTAACAGGCCATTGTAAAAAATTCCTTGCATCCTCCTCACTGTTCACCAAGTTAACAACCTGCCCATGCTGCTGCTCCTCAGCTTCTACATCATGTACTGTGTCTTCATCCTGCACTGATCCGCTATAAGACATGATGCTCACTGAAGATTTTTCACTTTGATACACAAAAAAGAAGTACCCCAAACTCTTATACCACAATATTCACAATAAAAAATTCTCGGAGACCGCTTAAGTGCTATATTACTTTGCTAAAAAAATAATTCTTACATGTCTTCAAAAAATATTCCACAAAATCAACAAATGTTCACTGCCTAAACTGTGAGAAAAATCTGCACAATAACCTGCAATTATATGTCAGTTCACCAAATCCTGGCAAGGTCGCCATTTGTTACGATCGGGTCTCGTATAAATCAGTGGCTCTTATACATTGGACTAGACTGGCATAAATGCAACAACGGAAACGCTAGATCCAACCCCTGATATATAATCCCGTCGAACAAAGAACACATATACCCTCCAGAGTTATATCTGCGATAGCGGGGTATCTTAACTCACAGTATCTATGTGCTTCTACTATAGGCTGATGTTCTCTGAAACAGCCTATTACCTATAACATATGGTTGCTTAGTTATGATACACAAGGAAAAGATAGTTAACTTATTTAAATCACAAGAGTGATCTAATGCAAACAAGAAGAAGGTTTACTTAACGTTACTTTAATCAATAATATCTGTCACTCCTTTATGAAAGAAAGTGTTGTAAAGTCCTCAAGCACCGAACAAGGAATCTTCTGAATAATGTCGGATGCTACTAAGAAGAACGTATCGGAAATGGAACCGCAAAATAGCAGGAGGCAGGACAATGCACGTGTAGGCTAAATACACGAAAAGGCTGGACCTATAATGTTATTGGACACAAGAATATTATAAGCGGTGCAACAGTAATAATGCTCGCCACGAAAAAGTAGTACTCCTATTAACAAAACCGGTCTATGCTGGTTGTGTCTCTCTACAGCAACCTAGACCTCAAAATGCTTGTGTAGAAATAATGGGTATGCATAAAAAGAGTATATGATCTAATCCAGCTAATGTCTACCCGGGTTAACAAAGTCTAGCTGGGATGCGCAAAGGTACAGAATTCTGTTGGAGCAAGGCAGCTCCTAGCCTAGTGTGGACCTTGGGTCTGTGCGGCCTGATTACGTTAATATGAAGGGGTGCTCTCTTGAGGATTCTCGATCACAAGTATCGAGTATCCTCCTGGCGACCCTCAAAAGTAAAAGCAAATAGAGTTAGAACAGTGTTGGGTGGATTAGGCAAGCAGCCCTCACACACTACACAGTCTAAACTCCAAGGTACACAGACAAAAGATCCACCCAGGTAACCCACAGAATCCGTAGTGTCGTGCAGCTCAAAAGTAGCCTACACACAGTGAAAACACCAACAGCAAGGTACCTGATCCCTAGTCTAGCATTATTTAACCCTGTAGAAACATTAGTGATTGATGGAGACAGTCCGAGCAATACAATCTCCCAAAAAGACAATGACTATCTTCAACCTTAGCCTAGTACATAAGAAATGTGAGATCCAGCATATAATACAGTCTGGCCACCAATTCAAGGTGTGGATGCAGGGAACCAGAGGGGGATTGATATTAATAAAAGGTGAGGAAGTAGTGGAAATGATAGAGGCAGTAGAAGAGAAAGATTCTAAGACAAGAGTGTGGAACAGTTCAAGGGAGATGCTTAGAGTATGCTGTCTGGGACGGATCTGACCAGGATATTTCCAGGGACCGCATGGGTGGAGTCCCAGTTCGCAGGAATGGCACGAGGGCGCGCGACAGTCGCCCAGTAAGCAGCCGCCTAGTAGGCCGTGTTAGGCAGGAGGCAACGAATCCCGCAAGGCCTATGTAAGGGGGGCCAGCCACGCGCCACGCGCCACACTCACCACCAAGTCACACCACCTGGTCTCTCTCTCTCTCTCTCTCCTGCTCGCCTTCCCAGCATTCAACTACTTAACACAATACTTTCAATTGACTAAATAAAATAGAAAGGATTGTGACAGACGAAAACAAAGAACAGTTCTGAACTGTCTACAACACAAGCTTTCTCGAGAAGGAAAGTACACAATGATAGGTAGACTGTAGCTACATTCTCTGCCCTGGCGAGTCCTAGCGAGTAAGCCATGCGGTTCTGGGGGAAGCGGTGAGCGTCACAGTTTACACAGATCATCACCCTCTCAAGTTTTTGGACCAGTTTCACAATCGGAATATGAAGCTGACCAGGTGGTCACTAAGGTTATTGGTATATAACCTGGACATACGCCATATTGCTGGTTGTGACAACGTGGTTGCAGATTGTCTTTCAAGGGTATATGATCCTGGATAGATTGACACACGGGTAGCCTCCTGCTTTAGTTTGAATAGTATTTTGCGCTTGGTGCTTGCTGGCTCGCGGTTGTAGCCCAGCGTATTGGGTCGTAAAGCAGGAGTTGAGCGTTCGGTATAGAAGAAAAAACTAGGCTTGCCCCTATAGTGCAGCCGAAATAAACAAATTAAAAGCATAAAAATCAAATAAAAACAAAAAAAATCTTTCTTTGATAGTTGAATTTTTTCAGTATGTTATAGCAGTAATTCTGAGTTGCACTCCTCTCAGAATACTGGGCTAGAGAAGCTCACTCTTGAGGAGCATAACTACATATGATTTAACCTATTGTGTTGGGGAGGGTTATAATTTTGTAAAATGTTTTGTTGAGAACTGTGCCAGATATTTTACTGCCGCTGGGTGATGGGAAGTAGAGATATAGCATGGGTTCTAACAATCAGATTTTTGTGAGCCTTGGGCCTCTGAGAAAAATCTTGGGGGGGGTGTGACGTTAACCACTCCGTTAGAACCGCATGGCTTGTCCTACAGTGACTCGCTAGGATTGCCAGGGCAGTGGATGTGGCTACAGTTGATGTATTATTGTGTGCTTTATTTCATATGAAAGCTTGTGTCATGGGCAGTCCAGAAAGGCTCTTTGTTTTCACCCATGTCAAGGCTTTATATATTTAATTGCAAAGTATATGTTTTATCATTAAGTAGTAATGATAGGATTTGAGAGAGAGAGAGAGAGAGAGAGTAGGACAGAGTGTGGGGAGGCGCGCAGTGTTTTGCTATACTCGATGACGTCATAGCTGGCTGGCCTCGTGGGGATTCGTTGAAGGAGTTTTTTACCATGCTTGGTGACGTCATGTTTGGCTGGCTTATTTATCATTGGCTGAGGGAATTGTTACCGCTTTTTCTACGCGGCTTGAGCTAGTGCTAGTATATATACAGCCCTCTCACCACTCTCTCCCTCAGATCTGGTTTCTAGAACGCATCCCTCTTATCCCTTTGATACCTGTCTCCCTCTCTGCACCTGAGAACCTTTTCCTCTGCCTATCTCTCTCATTTTCCATATCTTTCACCACCTTTTATTAATATTATACCCCCTCTGGTTAACTCTGCATAATCAGCTTCATGCTGGCCAGTTGTCTTGTGCGTTAAGGTCTTATATAACCCATGTATGTTAGTTGTTAAGAAAAGTTGATCACGAAGCATTGGTTGGCATTCATATTGTTCAGTACCGCTTCCTATAATTATTAGTGTTCTGCTGGATTAGATAATGCTAGACTAGGAGTCTGATACTATAAGGTATTGTTTCCGATGAGTGCTGGCTTTAGTTAAAAGCTGCACGACATACCTGAGAACTGGAGTTGATTGGGTAAATTCTATTGGGTAAATTCAATTACTCTTTTTATGCATACCCGTTTATGATTACACAAGCATTTCGCAGCCTAGTTTGATGTATTGAGACACAAACGACTTAGGCTCTTTTTGTTGATAGGAATACTGCATTGTTGTGGTGAATATTATTATTGTTGTAGCGTTTAGGATATTCTTGGCTCCGACTGCATTATATATCCTGCCTTTTTGTGTGCTTAGCCTGCACGAGCATTGTTCCGCTGCCTGCCTTTTTGGGTTCCATTTCCGATTCGAGCATCTTGATAGCATCTAACATTTAAAGAAGATTCCTTGTTGGTGTTGAAGGACTTTAGTGCACTTTCTTTCATGCAGGAGTGCCAGACATTTATTGATTAAAGTAACGTAAGCTGTAAATTCTCTTACCACCTTACTTTGCATACCATAACCAAGCACCTTCGGTTATAGGTAGTAATAGGCTGTTTTCACATAACATTAAGCCTAGAGTAGACGCACATTTATTGAGAGTTTAATAACCTATTATTGCATATAGAACTCTGGAGAGTATTTGTGTTCTTTGTTCACTGGGAATATACATCAGAGGTTGGATCTAGCGCTTTCTGTTGTAGCATTTATACCATTACTAGTCCAATGAATAAGAGCCCTGATATATTTAAACCTCAGTCGTAACAAGACGTTTACCCCTATCCAGGTGTCAATATTTTCCTGACGAGTGGTAGCGAGCCAGCATAAATATATTTTTGTTTTGACAGCAAGCTAAGTTTGTACATTTTACGATAGAATAATGTCGCCGGCGAAGCCGGATTTCTCCATACAATGCTGGCTCGCTATCGCTCGCCAGGAAGAAATCGACACCTGGATATCCCGGGGATAAACGTCTTAAAACAGTTGGCTGAATGGGGCCGAACGGATACAAGCCAGAAAGAGAGAAAAGGAGAAAGATAAAAAAAGCCGGTGCCCCCCCCCCCGGCTATTGTTATTGATGATTTTATTTCAGAATACTTCAGAATATTTATTTTTCCAATTTACAATGGTTCTTCACATAAAACATTAAACCATATTAAAACACATATATATATATATATATATATATATATATATATGCAAATCTACAATAAGAAACATCTCCAGTATGGTTGGCTAACTTTCCCTCTTTTCTACCCATTAAACTATCAATGGAAGTTAAATATTACTAAGCTATAATGAATCAAATAAATAAATCTAAATGAAAACTACTCCATATCTAAATTTAATTCAATCTTAAACAAGCTAATTTATATCCAAAGGTCTCACATAATAAATTTATATATAAGGTAAGGTTATAAGGGTTAAGATAACCAGGAATTAACTCACCAATAGTTCCACGTGGCAATGAGGCAAGGGAGAACGTTTTACCCAATATGGCGGTGGACAATGGGGATCGAGACTTCGGTCCCGAGACACGAGTCAAGTTAAAGAAAGAATAAATGATTACATGGGAATGGACATGACTATTATGCTTATCTGTCAGTCAGTCATGGCGTCGATGAGAGCGTCGTGATGGTGTAGCTGTGTGTATTGCTGTATGTGTATTGTGATTTAGAGGCACAAAAGCACGATCAACTGAGGGCGGAAAATTAGATGTTAACTGGTTGGTGTTCGTGAAGGCTCTGGTCTTCCTCGAAGACACACCTTGCTGCCTTGGCAAAACGCCAGGAGCCCAAATTATCGTACCGCATCTAGGTTGCTCTATACGATAAATTATATTAATATATACGGTAAATTCATATATACTACATAAGACCATGGCAATAGTGCTTAATAGCATATTAGGCCTTTCCTAACTTAACTTATTTACAATCTTATAATATACGATCTACTCGTCCTACGTCGTGCTGTAGGAGCGATCGTGACGTCACAGAGATATACGAGATCACAAAAGAGTCATATTCTATCGTATTTATACGATACACTCCCCCCACAAAAAAAGACCTGAACCCCACCTTAAACCTAAAGTTGCCCAGAGGCTATCTTCTGACGCCACAAGTCAACGGCGCCAGCAGCAGCGCGTCTGGGACGCGTCCCGGTCCGAGAATGATCACCATCAGTAAGAGGTGAGTCGTTCCTTTGAGAATCCTCGGACCCAGCAATAAGAGGTGGAGCATCAGATTGCAATGCGGAATCAAGCTCCAAAGCATACAAACGTGCGATAGGACGAACAGTAGTTCCAGTGGCTGTCTTCAATAGCGCCACCCGCTCTACAGAGTCTGCCCCCTTTGTATACCTCCAACACGCGGCCCAATTTCCAGCATGAACGAGGACTATCTTCTTTAATTAAAACAACTTCACCAACAGTAGGTGCCGTTGGTCTACCTGAGGGAGGCACACTCCTTTCCCTTAATGCTAGCAGATATTCACTAATCCACCGTTTCCTAAAATCCTCGATTATCCTGGATATATGCTGGTATCTCTTAGACACCGCTACCTCAGAGTACAATGAGGGATCCTCTAACTCTACTATGGACTGAAAATCAGATGGAAACGCAGTCAATGGTTTTCCATATAGCAAGTGAGCTGGCGCTAATGGTAGTGGTTCTTGCAGGTCGGTGTACACATATGTAAGCGGGCGATCATTCACGACTGCCTCTATCTCTGTGAGGACTGTCGTCAACTCACTCTTCTTTAATAGAGCACGTCCTACAACCGCTCTGAGTCCTGACTTTACTATGCCGACACACCGTTCCCACATTCCACCAAACCAAGGTGCCTTAACTGGAATGAACCTCCATTCGCACTTCTTTTCTCCCCAAAAAGTGATGATAGTAGGATCACTACTCATATCCTTTAGATATTTTGATGCTTGGACATAAGTGGGAGCATTATCGCTAAGAATGAGTTGAGGGAATGAACGACGGGCACAAAACTTTCTGACCGCCAGCATAAATTCTTCGCTAGACATATTATCACATAGTTCTAGGTGTACCGCTCAAGACGTTGCACAGGTAAACAATAATATATAAACCTTCTCACTCTCCCTCGTCTTCAATGCCCCTGTGTAATCTAATCCTACCGCTTGGAAAGGTTCTACGTGCTTTACACGGCATTCAGGTAGAGGTGGAGCTGGTCCAGTTGCATATGGTTTACCCTTCAGTCTCTGGCATATTACACACTTTCTTACTACGCGTCGAGCTACTTGTCGAACTCTGGGTATCCACCATGTGAGACGTAATTTTTATATAATATGACATACCCCATAGTGTTTTTGTTTTTTTCTATGTGCACGTATGATCAATAGATCAGTAACGTGATGTCTTGTTGGCATAAGTATAGGGCGGTTTGTGCCGTCTGGTACACCCGACCACTTCAGGCGACCCTCACACCGGATGAGGCCATTGTCTAGGTGCAATCTTAGTTGATGCACTATATTATGCATTAATGTCTTATTCGAGCTTTGCAAGGATTCTAATTCATTGGAAAAGGTTTCTACTTGAACCCCTTTGATCAAAGTTACTTCAGCTGCTTTAAATTCACGAGCATCAATGTTGTGACCCCTGTTGCAGAGTTGGCCTGTTACTTTAAGCTTGAGATTGGATACATATCGCAATACCCAAGCTACAACTCTGACTAGTTTATTATAGTCACCGAATCTTGCCCACTTTATGATAGGACCCGGTGGCTCATTTGGTTGGGCTGTAACTGCCACTGTTTACAGTGGCAGAAGTACCTCACAAACAGCATGCCATATCGTCCATTCACTTTCATGGAGCAGCCACTTTGGACCATACCACCACAATTCGGACTGCACTAGCTGGCTAGCCGTTATACCCCTAGTTATGCGATCACTAGGGTTTTCTTTTGTATTTACATAATGATAAGCAACGTCTGGCAAAAGGGCTCTAATCTCATCTACCCTATTCCGCACATAAACTGGCAGAGACTTCTTGCTATGTATCCAGTTAAGTGCGACCTGACTATCGCACCAAACGTGAACGATTTCAATATTTAATTCGCTCTCGTATGCTGCGCGTACATGTTGCACCAGACGTGCTAATAGCAGCATGGCAGTCAATTCCATTTTAGGGATAGTTACCTTTTTAACCGGGGCTATCTTTGCCCGGGCTGTAACTAAATGTGTCCTAAATGAAGTAACGACATATATGGCTACCCCGTATGCCGTGGCGCTAGCATTGCAAAACGTGTGTAACGTAACGTCACCGAACGCCGCCACTTTACGAGGTATAGGTTTAGTACATAGGATGGCATATTCATTCAACAACAATGTCCCTTGGTCATTCAGGTCCTCGGGCAGACTGTCATCCCATCCTATTTTACGTCTCCAAACTTCCTGCATTAGAATACTAGCTCTTATGGTAACGGGCAATGCTAGACCCAAAGGATAAAAAAATTGCGCAACTTTGCTCAACATACTTCTTTTGGTGTGCGATCCTGTCTACTGAGCAAAAGACCTTGTTTGAAAAGTTAGTATGTCATGTTTAGGTTCCCAGATCATCCCCAAATTTCTGGACTTTTCCTGGTTAAGAGATGCCGTACTGTCCATCTATATGAAACTCTGAAGATCTTCACTATTAGTAACCCACTCGCGGAGAAATAGATGTGCATCCGCAAACAATCTGCGTGCTTGCCATTATGCATATAACAAATCATCCTGACTATCGCTAGAACAATGCAAATTGTCAATATATAATCCGCGAGATAGTTTACTTGTGTCCTCATTAGTGTCAGTTAGATGTTTTCTGATTGTGGCATTTAACAAAAACTGCGAGCACGTGGCCCCAAAGAGTACAACCCGAAAATGGTATATTATAATTGGACTCTCAGAGTCGCTAATGTCGCTGAACCAAAGAAAGCGGGTAACATCTCTATCTTCCTCCTTTAGCTTGACCATCAAGAATGCCTTCTCGATGTCACTGGTATAGGCATACTTTCCCAGCCTAAACCGCAATAGATGTTGGGACAGGTCCGACACCATGGACGGACCTGTCAACAGGCAGTCATTTAGACTGGGTTGTTGACCTTGGTGGGCAGAGCAGTCATACACCACCCGTATTGGTGTGGTGACGCTGTCTTTTCTTACCCCATGATGGGCCAGATAGTGAACCCTACCCTTCTTAAACGGTTCCTTGACATCGACTCTCTCAATAAAGCCCCTATCTTCATAACTCCGAAATACATCGTCATACGCCTGGCGCGTGCTCAGGTTCGTTAGACAATTTACTGTAATGCGCGCAAGCGACCTAATCCCAAACCATAGTTGGTAGGCAGGCTTATCTCACTGTTCTTCCAGGGTAAACTAACTTTATATTGCTTGTCTGAGGCACAGTAGCACACAGACTCTTCAAACTTTTGTAGCGCAACTTCCGAGCCATAATCAGTCTCCATAGGATTAATGCCTATGTGATCCAATCTCCACAGTCGTTCCAGGTCGAACTCGGCAGCCATCTTAGGGTCACTAGGTTGGGAATCCTCCTTTCCCAACTCCTCTGCCGCGGTTACATTGACTCTATATATCGAGACCGTGTCGACCAGGACCTTTGACTGTGTAGTATGTACCTTTCCGCTCATGCAATATTCAAATTTAGTGGGGATTAAAATTACACCACACATCTTTTTAAATCAAGGGTATACTACTTCATAATAATGATCCACACCAAGTAGAACATGCACCTCACTCTGATTTCCCATGGGATCTGACAAGTTAACTCCTTTGCTATGTAATGCGTGTTCCACCTTCTTCACACCCACAGATACATATTCTGGTAGGGTGTCTACTACGATACAAGTCATAAAGTACCGGTTTTTACGGTAGAAATATGAAATCTCCGCTATCTCGTAGTCTTGCTTATCAGTAACCCCCCTGTGAAGCCCTGAAATCGAAGAGTCTCAGCCCCTACGATTCGGTGCTTCAGTCCCACTAGTACGGACCTCTTTATAAAGGAACGTTGAGGCCCTTGATCTAGAAGTACCCGACAAACTTTGTTACTGTCATTACCTTCCATGGGAATCTGTATTGTGGGCAATATAGTGGTGTCTTGCATGCTACCTAGTGTCACAGTTGTAGTACCCTCTGTTTTGACGTCTTTGACTTTATCTGCAGTAGGACACAACTTATCAAAGTGATGTCCTTTGCAGTGGCGACAGGGCCTCAAGTATGTAGCAGTACATTGTCCCTGCTTACCATGTTCTTTACTTAGACAACCTACACATAGCTTCAATCTTTTCGCCTGTGCTAGTTTTGTCTCATTTGTTGGGTATTTTACGCAGAAACTCCATTTATGTTTGTTGTTACATAGCTTACATAGAATCTCAGCAGGTTTCTTATACGCACCCTCTTTCTTTTCTTTAGTCCCCAAAGTCATACTTACTGTTCCCCTCTTTTCCACATTCTCACTCCCTCCCGTCACATACATTCTCCCTTTGTTCAACTGTAGATTATTGATCTCCTTACTGAACTGAGTTTTGAACTCCCCCAGCTCAAATGATCTTACTTTATCAAGTATTGCCATAGGAAGCTTCTGACGCAAGATAATGACTATCATTTCCTGCGTGGTAAGCCCTAGGGTGTCTAGCGATCGAGTATGGCACTCCATATTTGCCCTGAAGTTTATCAACTCATCAACCTTATACTGTGGTTCTGCGAGCCCCAACAAGGCAACGACATGGGCCATCTTCACCTGCTCTCTATCCCCGTATGTGGACTCTAATAAGTGTACCGCTTCAAGATAACTACCACCCACTACTGCAAAATATTCTATTAAATGTAAGGCCTCTCCTTCCATTTGTCCCTTCAGATAGTGAAACTTGCGGACATTATCCAAAGAGGATTCATGAACCGTAGATCGAAATACGTCCCAAAAAGCTAACCACTCATTTAACTTGCCCCCAAATGTAGGAAGATTGAGCTTTAGGAGGTGTACAGTATATTTTGGGTCAGCCCTTCTATGGGCCTCATTATCGCCTCCCTTCTTACTCGCGATAGCACGCTGTAATAGGTACTTCACTCTAAAGACAGGTTCGTCATAGAGGGCGCGATTATCACACTCTGTAACTATCTCTTCCTCCTCTATCATGTCAGCCACAATCACCTCACTCAGAGCCGTAATACGACCGTGGGTAGCCTTGACGTTTTCTAATCTAGCCTCCAATTTCTCTAGTTCAGCAGTAGTGATGAAAGTGTTGACGTCCACAATTAGCCTATTTAATACTCCCCGAAGTCCCGCCCTTTGATTTTTAGGGGCTTTGATCAGCACCCCACTAGATGGTGTCTCTTTATTGTCTTTATTCATTTTGCATGTGAGCCTATAGGCTATGTATCTAAATGTTACGTTACAAAGACAACAGCCAAATAATAGTCTAATTAAGAGACGCCGACCGGCGGACTTCTATGTTATGGAGAAAAAATAGTACACTAAATAGCAATACCTACTAATGGATCATATTGAACAAGAAAAAATGTTAGGTCAGGTCATATGTCACAGGAAGTCTGAAACGGAAAAGAAAATTATTGGGGAAAGATGATGGGTGGGATGCAGGACTTAGGCAGGCGCAATGATACAACCCCAGCGTCCCTCTCTAGCCAACGCTTCGTTAGCCCTACAATCTTATCATACAGGACTTGATTGGTGTCTAAATCGAGGTGGACACCATCCTGGTCGAGGTCCCGGATGCTGAGAGTGAGCGATACAAAGCGGTGCCTCGTTTCTACTAACCGACACCTCAGGGCGCGGTTAACGGAATTTTTTATAGCTTGATACTCCGCCGATGACAACCCTCGGACTCTCGTCCGGCTCTCAATTGCCACAATCCTACAACTCCCCCCGGACTCACGATCCAGATCCAGCGCCACCTCTTTGATAGCGTCAGCTAACTCGCGGGGTACTGTACCGGGGCGTATATCATTGCCGCCTATAAACAAAAAGATCATATGCGGCCTTAACCGAACCACCTGCCCCCACTGTGGGGAGGCTCTCAGGGTGTCAACGGTTGCTCCCGGTACCCCGAAGTAGGACAGCTTGAAAGTCCTTTCCCCCTCCGACGCCCGATACGACTCAGTTCCTCCGTCAGCTGCCCTTAGCCTAGTGGCGTATGAATGCCCTACTATGGCTATTCGCTGAGGTACCGGCGCCTGAGGTACATGAAGAGAGCCAAGCCCCACCCCTCTGGGGTCCTTGCTCCTGCATCCCTGGGCTAATCCCTTGCTCATTGCCTAAGAAAAATCCTCTACTGGTAGCCAAATCCCGAGGTCTGGGCACCAATGTGGTAAACTATCAATGGAAGTTAACTATTACTAAGCTATAATGAATCAAATAAATCAATCTAAATGAAAACTACTCCATATCTAAATTTAATTCAATCTGAAACAAGCTAATTTATATCCAAAGGTCTCACATAATAAATTTATATATAGGGTAAGGTTATAAGGGTTAATATTAGCCAGGAATTAACTCACCAATAGTTCCACGTGGCAATGAGGCAAGGGAGAACGTTTTACCCAATATGGCGGTGGACAATGGGGATCGAGACTTCGGTCCCGAGACACGAGTCAAGTTAAAGAAAATATAAATGATTACATGGGAATGGACATGAATATTATGCTTATCTGTCAGTCAGTCATGGCGTCGATGAGAGCGTCGTGATGGTGTAGCTGTGTGTATTGCTGTATGTGTATTGTGATTAGAGGCACAAAAGCACGATCAACTGAGGGCGGAAAATTAGATGTTAACTGGTTGGTGTTCGTGAAGGCTCTGGTCTTCCTCGAAGACACACCTTGCTGCCTTGGCAAAACGCCAGGAGCCCAAATTATCGTACCGCATCTAGGTTGCTCTATACGATAAATTATATTAATATATACGATAAATTCATATATACTACATAAGACCATGGGCATGGCAATATTGCTTAATAGCATATTAGGCCTTTTATAACTTAACTTATTTACAATCTTATAATATACGATCTACTCGTCCTACGTCGTGCTGTAGGACCGATCGTGACGTCACAGAGACATACGAGATCACAAAAGAGTCATATTCTATCGTATTTATACGATACAGGTCTTCCTCAATTTATGATTGGGATGCGTTCATCAACATCTGATCTTAAATTGAAAAATCATATAGCTAACCCAAAAATTTATGTGCGTTCTCGGCCCTGCCAAAACACAAACAGACACATCTAAAAACCTATACAAATATTGTAGATATATATATATATATACATATATTATAATGTTTCGATTCATAAAAGTGTTCTCCTTTCAGCCGACACTACACTTGAGGACCTATGCAAGATCCGAGACGGGGTGTGTAAGCAAACCTGTAATGCAAACATGGAGAAGCCGAGCCGTGGTTGTGGACTGTTGGGCTACTGTTGTGTGCCTACTGATGGTGAGTGTGTGAGTGAATGAATGAGTGAGTCAGTGGTGGTGGTGGTGGCAATGGGATTAATTTTCAGGGGGGATGGGTCGTTTTTCTGGACCCCCTTCTTCCTCATGATTAGCTCCATTAGTTTTCATATTTTTAGATGTTCGGGCTGAACATCATTAGTTTGGCATTTTTAAGACCTTTTGGCCCATTTCTTTGTCAATATTAGCATTGTTTGTTCATTATGGTGTCGATTTTATCCTTACAAGCAATAGTGAACCTGTAATTCAAGAGAAAACTGGATCATTTTTCTGTCGAAAAATGTACAAATTTATCTTGAAGGAGGGTTTTGGACGGGTGTTTTTTTAAGCTTGATATTAATATATTCAAAAAGTACATAAATGAACAAAGAAATACATCCATCTCCCCTAAAGGGGGGTACAGGGGGATGGTTGGTTTGAGCGTAGAATCAGAGGGAGATGTGGCGGTGATGCCGTCAGAATGTTAACACCTTACGAGCGGGTCGTGGAGTATATTTCACTGTGCCGCTCAGCAGGTTTTTTTTTACCATAAATGGGGTTGTTTCCGTGCTCTTTTTCATGCATAAACAAGACCCAGAGCGTAATACAAGTATGTATCCCTAAAAGGGCATAAATTGAGCTTTCCAATGACACCTGAACCATCCTTCTACGATCACTGGTTGTCTTGCAACGATCGTGCAACCGAAGGGCAAAATCGCTAAAATACGGTAATTTCTTTATATCATTCCTTATGTAGCGAGGGAGTGAGGGTGGATGTAAGTGGAGTAAATCTCAGTATGTCCACGGCGGCCGTGGCAAGCGGTCATGAGGTAACCCATGCTCCTCCAGTCACTCGTCTCTCTCTCAGAGCCAATATTGCGCCAAAATTGCACTCGGACTAAAGTCGGGCCCCGCCACATAGTCCAAATTTTTTGATACGGACTTAAGTCGGGCCCCGATAGACAAGGGTTAAAGAGGAGGCGAAGAGGAGGAAGTAAAATTGTTGAAAAGGATTTTGATGAGATTTCAGAAAACGTGAGATGAGGTAGAGTTGGTGTGTTCAGAACATTTATTACTGGTATTAATAATTTAATACCATAATTATTATTAATAATTTAACGCCTTACGAGCGGGCCCGTCAGTAACTTCTACTACCTGGCAAGCGGGTGGTTTTACCCTAAACGACCTTGTTTCCATGCTCTTTTTCATGCATAAACAAGAGCCAGAGCGTAATACAATTATGTATCCCTGAAAGGGCGTAAATTGAGCTTTCCAATGACACCAGAACCATCCTTCTACGACCACGTGTTCTCTTGCAACGATCGTGCAAGACGAGTGTAAAATCCCTAAAATACGGTAATTTCCTTACATAATTCCCTGTGTTGCGAGGCAGTGACTGTGGGTGTGTGTGGAGTAAACGTCAGTAGTCGCGCGGGACCCGTGCCGAGCGGTCATGAGCCGACCTACGCTCCTCCACCCGCTCGTCTCTCTCTCAGAGCCATTATATGCTCCAAAATTGCACACAGACTTAAGTCGAGCCCCGCCACATAGTCCTTGGTTCTCTAGACCGACTTAAGGCGGGCCCCGCTAGACAAGGGTTAATATTTGGCGAGTCGAAGAACAGATTTGGTTCAAATTCCGGGTAGAAACATAAAAAAGAGCGTGATTCTTGAGTTTGAAGGTGACGGTACCCTTTGTATGCTTCCCCCTTATTGTGGACAACAGTAGAACAAGCATGAGTAAATCAAGATTTTTTTACATTAAACTAAGAGAAAGAAAGAGCGGTAATACATTCAGCGCATTCCGTGGGTCCACTGAGCCATGATGGGCCACGGAAGCAAAAATCGTTCCATGAGAAATCAAAGAAAAACTGCCAAAGAGCCTCCCAGTCGTCAGCGCCAAAGTACCACAAGCGCCGCCGGCTGGAAGAATTGGATGTCCATACTGGAGAGGTAGGACAGGTAACAGAGATAAGGCTGTGATCGGAGGAGCCCAACGGAGAGAAAAGGTTTACAGTGTAAGTAGAAGGAATAGAGGTTAGAAATATATCAAGAGTGACCAAGGCGGTCAGGAATGGGAGTAAGGTGCTAAACTAACTGCTCTAGGTCATTTAGGATAGACAAAATGTAGGCTTGTTCACCAGGTTGGTCAGTGAAACGATAGAAGAGCCATTGGTGGTGGTGAACATTTAAAGTGAAGTGGTCCTCTGTACGGCACCTTACTATTTTTGCCGACTTAACAATGACTCACAATTACAATATACAATTTTTACAATCACTGTGGTAAACTATCAATGGAAGTTAAATATTACTAAGCTATAATGAATAAAATAAAATAAATCTAAATTAAAACTACTCCATATCTAAATTGAATTCAATCTGAAACAAGCTAATTTATATCCAAAGGTCTCACATAATAAATTTATATATAGGGTAAGGTTATAAGGGTTAATATACTAGCCAGGAATTAACTCACCAATAGTTCCACGTGGCAACGAGGCAAGGGAGAACGTTTTACCCAATATGGCGGACAATGGGGAGGCAAGACACCGGTCCCGAGACTCAAGTCAAGTGAAAGAAAGAATAAATGATCACATGGGGATGGACATGAATACTATGCTTATCTGTCAGTCAGTCATGACGTCGATGAGAGCGTCGTGATGGTGTAGCTGTTTGTATTGCTGTCAGTGTATAGTGATTAGAGGCACAAAAGTGCGATCAACTGAGGGCGGGAAATAGATGTTAACTGGTCGGTGTTCATGAAGGCTCTGCTCTCTCTTCCTCAGAGGCACACCTTGCTGCCTTGGCAAACGCCAGGAGCCCGAATTATCGTACCGCATCTAGGTTGCTCTATACGATAAATTATATTAATATATACGATCAATTCATATATACTACATAAGACCATGGCAATATTGCTTAATAGCATATTAGGCCTTTTATAACTTAACTTATTTACAATCTTATAATATACGATCTACTCGTCCTACGTCGTGCTGCAGGAGCGACCGTGACGTCACAGAGACATACGGGATCACAAAAGAGTCATAGCATATCGTATTTACGATACACTCCCCCCACAAAAAAAGACCTGAACCCCACCTTAAACCTAAAGTTGCCCAGAGGCTATCTTCTGACGCCACAAGTCAACGGCGCCAGCAGCAGCGCGTCTGGGACGCGTCCCGGTCCGAGAATGATCACCATCAGTAAGAGGTGAGTCGTTCCTTTGAGAATCCTCGGACCCAGCAATAACAGGTGGAGCATCAGATTGCAATGCGGAATCGAGCTCCAAAGCGTACAAACGTGCGATAGGACGAACAGTAGTTCCAGTGGCCATCTTCAATAGCGCCACCCGCTCCACAGAGTCTGCCCCCTTGTATACCTCCAACACGCGGCCCAATTTCCAGTATAAATGAGGACTATCTTCTTTAATTAAAACAACTTCACCAACTGTAGGTGTCGTTGGTCTACCAGAGGGAGTAACACTCCTTTCCCTCAATGCTAGCAGATATTCATTAATCCACCGTTTTCTAAAATCTTCTATTATCCCTGATATATACTGGTATCTCTTATACACCGCTACCTCAGAGTACAACGAGGGATCCTCTAACTCTACTATAGATTGGAAATCAGATGAAAACGCAGTCAATGGTTTTCCATATAGCAAGTCAGCTGGCATTAATGGTAGTGGTTCTTGCAGGTCGGTGTACACATATGTAAGCGGACGATCGTTCACGACTGCCTCTATCTCTGTGAGGACTGTCGTCAACTCACTCTTCTTTAATAGAGCACGTCCTACTACCGCTCTGAGTCCTGACTTCACTATGCCGACACACCATTCCCACATTCCACCAAACCAAGGTGCCTTAAGGGGACCGACCGGTTAATTACAAACTTCCAGGTCTTACTTTCAATTTAAATGAAATTTGGCACAGGTGTATATGACCATAAAACTAGATAAAAAAAAAAAATAAAATAAAAAAATCTTTTTGCTTTTTTCTTGCAATTTAGGTAAAAAAACGTTGAAAATCATAGCACTGCAGAAAATGATACTCCTACAGAAATCCCCATAGCACATGTTTTATGTGATCAAACAACTCACAAAAGGTGTATCTGTAGTTTCTATAAAAACATTTTAGATATTTTGTGTATTTGTTCGATTTAGGTGATTACGGATTCAGGCGAATATATTTATAGAAAATTACAACTTTGACGACATATTGTGAAAAATATTAAATTACTAGAGTAAATTGGCTTTATAGGCCTGTTAGTGTTTTAATTACCTTTCTAATGGTATATACACCATTCGTATAGGTCCAATAATAACTGTAGAATAACATCCGATAGTGCGACAATATAGGTTCTGAGAAAAACAGGTGAAAGTCTAAGGTAATTAGGTGAACATTTTTACTTTTGTTTTTTAGATTTACAATATTTTACGCAGGAACATGGCAAAGTAGAAGATAAAGCGTATGGGAGGTTGTAGAGTAGCTTACGCTCTTTCGATTTATATAGGTATGCTCCTCGTACGACCAGTAGTTACTGAGCATGTTAATTTCAAAGTTCGCTATATAACGTTTTTAGAATTACAGGAAAAGTTTGGAAAAAATAAAAACAAACGATTTCCAATGGGTTTTCACTAATAACATTTCATTGGCTTATGAAGGGATGTTGACTCTTGTTGAGTAAACACCTATTGGTATTTTCAGGATTTCGAGTTTTTTAAGCCTAAATTAATCGGTCGGTCCCCTTAACTGGAATGAACCTCCATTCGCACTTCTTCTCTCCCAAAAAAGTGATGATAGTAGGATTACTACTCATATCCTTTAGATATTTTGATGCTTGGACATAAGTGGGAGCATTGTCGCTAAGAATGAGTTGAGGGAATGAACGACGGGCACAAAACCGTCTAAACGCCAGCATAAATTCTTCGCTAGACATATTATCACATAGTTCTAGGTGTACCGCTCAAGACGTTGCACAGGTAAACAATAATATATAAACCTTCTCATGCTCTCTTGTCTTCAATGCCCCTGTGAAATCTAACCCTACAGCTTGGAAAGGTTCCATGTGCTTTACACGGCATTCAGGTAGAGGTGGAGCTGGTCCAGTTGCATATGGTTTACCTTTTAGTCTCTGGCAAATTACACACTTTCTTACTACGCGTCGAGCTACTTGTCTAACTCTGGGTATCCACCATGTGAGACGTAAATTTGATATAATATGACATACCCCATAGTGTTTTACTTCCCTATGTGCACGTATGATCAATAGATCAGTAACGTGATGTCTTGTTGGCATAAGTATAGGGTGGTTTGTGGCGTCTGTTACACCCGACCACTTCAGGCGACCCTCACACCTGATTAGGCCATTGTCTAGGTGCAATCTTAGTTGACGCACTATATTATGCATTAATGTCTTATTCGAGCTTTGCAAGGATTCTAATTCATTGGAAAAGGTTTCTACTTGAACCCATTTGATCAAAGTTACTTCAGCTGCTTTAAATTCACGACCAACAATGTTGTGACCCTTGTTGCAGAGTTGGCCCGTTACTTTAAGCTTGATATTGGATACATATCGCAATACCCAAGCGACAACTCTGACTAGTTTATTATAGTCACCGAATCTTGCCCACTCTATGATTGGACCTGGTGGCTCATTTGGTTGGGCTGTAACTGCCACTGTTTCCAGTGGCAGAAGTCCCTCACCATCAGCATGCCAAATCGTCCATTCACTTTCATGGAGCAGCCACTTTGGACCATGCCACCACAATTCGGACTTCACTAACTGGCTAGCCATTATACCCCTAGTTATGAGATCACTAGGATTTTCTTTTGTATTTACATAATGATAAGCAACGTCTGGCAAAAGGGCTCTAATCTCATCTACCCTATTCCACACATTAACTGGCAGAGACTTCTTCCTATGTATCCAGTTGAGTGCGACCTGACTATCGCACCAAACGTGAACGATTTCAATATTTAATTCGCTCTCGTATGCTGCGCGTACATGTTGCACCAGACGTGCTAATAGCAGCATGGCAGTCAATTCCATTTTAGGGATAGTTACCCTTTTAACCGGGGCTACCTTGGCCCGGGTTGTAACTAAATGTGCCCCAAATGAAGTAACGACATATATGGCTACCCCGTAAGCCGTGGCGCTAGCATCGCAAAATGTCTGTAACGTAACGTCACCGCCACTTTACGAGGTATAGGTTTTGTACATAGGATGGCATACTCATTCAACAACAATGTCCCTTGGTCATTCAGGTCCTCGGGCAAACTGTCATCCCATCCTATTTTACGTCTCCAAACTTCTTGCATTAGAATCCTATCTCTTATGGTAACGGGTAATGCTAGACCCAAAGGATAAAAAAATTGCACAACTTTGCTCATCAGACTTCTTTTGGTGTGCGCTCCTGTCTGCTGAGCAAAAGACTTGTTTGAAAAGTTAGTATGTCATGTTTAGGTTGCCAGTTCATCCCCAAATTTCTGGACTTTTCCTGGTTATGAGATGCCGTACCTTCCACCTGTATCAAACTCTGAAGATCTTCACTATTAATAACCCAATCGCGGAGAAATAGATGTGCATCCGCAAACAATCTGCGAGCTTGCCAGTATGTTTATAACAAATCATCCTGACTATCGCTAGAACCCTGCAAATTGTCTATATATAATCCGCGAGATAGTTTACTTGTGTCCTCAGGAGTATCAGCTAGATGTTTTTTTATTGTGGCATTTAACAAAAACTGTGAACACGTTGCCCCAAAGAGTACAACCCGAAAACGGTATATGATGACCGGACTTTCAGAGTCGCTAATGTCGCTGAACCAAAGAAAGCGGGTAACATCTCTATCTTCCTCCTTTAGCTTGACCATCAAGAATGCTTTCTCGATGTCACTGGTATATGCGTACTTCCCCAGCCTAAACAGCAATAGATCTTGGGACAGGTCCGACACCATGGACGGACCTGTCAACAGGCAGTCATTTAGACTGGGTTGTTGACCTTGATGGGCAGAGCAGTCACACACCACCCGTATTGGTGTGGTGACGCTGTCTTTTCTTACCCCATGATGGGCCAGATAGTGAACCCTACCCATTTTAATCGGTTCCTTGACATCGACTCTCTCAATAAAGCCCCTATCTTCATAACTCCGAAATACATCGTCATACGCCTGGCGCGTGCTCGGTTCGTTAGACAATTTACGCTGTAATGCGCGCAAGCGACCTAATGCCAAACCATAGTTGGTAGGCAGGCTTATCTCACTGTTCTTCCAGGGTAAACTAACTTTATATTGCTTGTCTGAGGCACAGTAGCTCACAGACTCGTCAAACCTTTTCAGCGCAACTTCCGAGTCATAATCAGTCTCCATAGGATTAATGCCTATGTGATCCAATCTCCACAGTCGTTCCAGGTCGAACTCGGCAGCCAATTTAGGGTCACTAGGTTGGGAATGCTCCCTTCCCAAGTCCTCTGCCGCGGTTACATTGACTCTATATATCGAGACCGTGTCGACCAGGACCTTTGACTGTGTAGTATGCACCTTTCCGCTCATGCAATATCCAAATTTAGCGGGGATTAAAATTACACCACACATCTTTTTAAATCCAGGATATACTACATCATAAAAATGATCCACACCAATTAGAACATGCACCTCACTCTGATCTCCCATGGGATCTGACAAGTTAACCCCTTTGCTACGTAATGCGTGTTCCACCTTCTTCACTCCTACAGATACATATTCTGGTAGGGTGTCTACTACGATACATGTCATAAAGTACCGGTTTTTACGGTAGAAATATGAAATCTCCGCTATCTCGTAGTCTTGTTTGTCAGTAACCCCTGTGAAGCCCTGCAATCGAAGAGTTTCAGACCCTACGATTCGGTGCTTGAGTCCCACTAAGACGGACCTCTTTATAAAGGAACGTTGAGACCCTAGATCTAGAAGTACCCGACAAACTTTGTTACTGTCATTACCTTCCATGGGAATCTGTATTGTGGGCAATATAGTGGTGTCTTGCGTGCTACCTAATGTCACAGTTGTAGTACCCTCTGGTTTGACGTCTTTGACTTTATCTGCTATAGGACACAACTTATCAAAGTGATGTCCTTTGTAGTGGCAACAGGGCCTTAAGTATGTAGCAGTACATTGTCCCTGCTTACCATGTTCCTTACTTAGACAACCTACACATAGCTTCAATTTTTTCGCCTGTGCTAGTTGTGTCTTATTTGTTGGGTATTTTACACAGAAACTCCATTTATGTTTGTTGTTACATAGCTTACATAGAATCTGAGCAGGTTTCTTATACGTGTCCTCTTTCTTTTCTTTAGTCCCCACCGTCATGCTTACAGTTCCCCTCATCTCCACATTCTCACTCCCTCCCGACACATACATTCTCCCTTTGTTCAACTGTAGATTGCTAATTTCCTTACTGAACTGAGTTTTGAACTCCCCCAGATTAAATGATCTGACCTTGTCAAGTATTGCCATTGGAAGCTTCTGATGTAAGATAATGACTATCATTTCCTGTGTGGTGAGCCCTAGGGTGTCTAGCGATCGAGTATGGCACTCCATATTTGCCCTAAAATTTGCTAACTCCTCAACCTTATACTGTGGTTCTGCGAGCTTTAACAAGGCAATGACATGGGCCATCTTCAACTGCTCTTGATCCCTGTATGTGGAATTTAATAATTGTACTGCCTCAAGATAACTACCACCCACTACCGCAAAACCCACTATCAAATGTAAGGCCTCTCCTTCCATTTGTCCCTTCAGGTAGTGAAACTTGCGGACATTATCCAAAGAGGATTCATGAACTGTAGACCGAAATACGTCCCAAAAAGCTAACCACTCAGTCAATTTGCCCCCAAATGTAGGAAGATTGAGCTTTGGGAGGTGTACAGTGTGTTTTGGGTCAGCCCTTCTATGGGCCTCATTCTCGCCTCCCTTCTTACTTACGACAGCATGCTGTAATATGTGCTTCGCTCTAAAGACAGATTCATCATAGAGGGCGCGATTATCACACTCTGTTACTATCTCTTCCCCCTCTGTCATGCCTGCCACAATCACCTCACTCAGAGCCATAATACGACCGTGGGTAGCCTGGACGTTGTCTAATCTAGCTTCCAATTCCTCGAGGTCAGCAGTAGTGATGAAAGTGTTGACGTCTACAATTAGCCTATTTAACACTCCCCGAAGTCCCGCCCTTTGATTTTTAGGGGCCTTGATCAGCACCCCACCCGACGGTGTCTCTTCCTGCTTATTCATTTTGCATGTAAGCCTGTAGGCTATGTATCTAAATGTTACGAAAACAACGGCAAAATAGTAGTCTAGTTAAGAGACGCCGACCGGCGGACTTCTATGTTATGGAGAAAAATTAGTACACAAAATAGCAATACCTACTAAAGGGTCATATTGAACAAGATTTTTTTTTAGGTCAGGTCATATGTCACAGGAAGTCTGAAATGTAATATACAATTATTCGGGGAAGATGATGGGTGGGATGCAGGACTTAGGCAGGCGCAACGATGTGACCCTGCATTCCGGCTCTAACCATCGCTTGGCTAGCCTTGCCAGTTTATCATAGAGTTGTTCCTGCATCCTGTTATATGTCCCCTTGTTTATTGCCTTAAAATCACTTACAGGTAGCTAATTCCTGGGTCTGGGTACCAATGTGGTAAACTATCAATGGAAGTTAAATATTACTAAGCTATAATGAATAAAATAAAATCAATCTAAATTAAAACTAGTCCTTATCTAAATTGAATTCAATCTGAAACAAGCTAATTTATATCCAAAGGTCTCACATAATATATTTATATATAGGGTAAGGTTATAAGGGTTAATATACTAGCCAGGAATTAACTCTCCATTAGTTCCACCTGGCAACGAGGCAAGGGAGAACGTTTTACCCAATATGGGGGACAATGGGGAGGCAAGACACCGGTCCCGAGACTCAAGTCAAGTGAAAGAAAGAATAAATGATTACATGGGGATAGACATGAATACTATGCTTATATGTCAGTCAATCATGGCGTCGATGAGAGCGTCGTGATGGTGTAGCTGTTTGTATTGCTGTCAGTGTATTGTGATTAGAGGCACAAAAGCGCGATCAACTGAGGGCGGAAAATACATGTTAACTGGTCGGTGTTCGTGAAGGCTCTGCTCTCTCTTCCTCAGAGGCACACCTTGCTGCCTTGGCAAACGCCAGGAGCCCAAATTATCGTACCGCATCTAGGTTGCTCTATACGATAAATTATATTCTATCTATCTATCTATATGCTCAGGCCCAATCCCCATTTTGGGGGTAGCTGACTCAAGACAGAGCAAGAACAGGGAAAACACAAAAACAACATAAAACAACAAATAAACACAGATAAAAAAACACAAACTCACACACATCCAGGTCACCCAGGAGAAGACCCAGAGACCAGGGTCACCAAGGTCGCTCCAGCACTCCCCCGGCCCCAGACCACCCGAAGAGGTTCCGATCTCGGCAGGCAGACATGCAGCGGAGCCAAAGCCACAAGCCCTCCCACCACACTTCCAGGCGCACCCTTCATATTAATCGTCTCCCCGGGCCAGGCGCCTGATGGACTATTATCTAGTCCAACTTGCGCCCGACCCCTTACTCCAAATGACCACGTGTTCACTCAACTATTCACAAGCATTCTCCACTCACTCCTGTTCACCACCACTTCCCCTGCCTGATATATAGTCATTCCTCTATCATTCAAAGCCTTTCTTACACAGTCTCTCCATCTCAATGGGGTCTTCCTGCCCTTCTATCTCCCCTTGTACCTGACTCACATATTCTCTGTGTAAGCCTTTCATCTCCCATTCGTTCAACATGACCATACCAGCTTTAGCACCCTTCTGTCCACTCTGGCTGACAAATGTTCCTGCTGCCCCACTCTCTTACGTATCTCTTCATTCCTCAATCTGTCTCTACGAGTAACTCCATACATACTCCTCAAGCAGCTCATCTCCATCACATCCAGCCCTCTTTTCTCCTTTTTCTTCAGATTATATTAATTATATTAATATATACGATAAATTCATATACAGTATACTACATAAGACCATGGCAATATTGCTTAATAGCATATTAGGCCTTTTATAACTTAACTTATTTACAATTTTATAATATACGATCTACTCGTCCTACGTCGTGCTGCAAAAGCGACTGTGACGTCACAGAGACATACGGGATCACACAAGAGTCATAGCCTATCGTATTTACGATAATCACATCCGAACTGCGTCTGATGCGTAATTTCGACCCCAAATGTTTTTGGGCGCGGCCTGGGCCAGATTCGATCTCGGTCCCGCCACGTGGGAGGCAATCACTCTGACCACTACACCAAGAGAAGTACTCCACTTGGCATGATAGCGCAAGCAGATTTCCGTATCTAATTCAGTTACAGACACTTTGCCACAATCCAGGCATTACATCACTTTATTGTCCAGGTAGCAAAGACTCCACGCGAGCGTAAGCAAGCGAGGTACAAGTCTGAGCGTGTCAACTACAGCGAGGCTCCGAGACAACGATCACCAGCGACATCCCTTATTTACGTCAGTTGCCAGGTCTCATACCATGGCACGGAGGCAGTGCAGGAACCACCCCATCTGCTACCATACCTCCCCAACGAACCGGGGTCACTGGGACATCATCTCTGAGAATTTCTGAGAGCTCTAGCCTTAGCAACTGTTGTAGCCAACCAGTTAAGGCAAGCCAGTACACCATGGGGATTTACTTAGCCTATTTGTACAGCACCCAAACTAAGCCTCTCAGATATCCCTTTACAGCTGTCACCAGTGAAGTAACATCGAAACGGCACCATACTATTTTTGCCGACTTTACAATTACTTACAATTACAATTTACAATTTTTACAATCACATCCGAACTGCGTCTGATGCGGAAATTCGCCCCCAAATGTTTGGAGGGGCGGCCCTTTTCGAGATTCGATCTCGGTCCCGCCACGTGGGAAGCGAGCACTCTGACCACTACACCAAGAGAAGTACTCCACTTGGCATGATTGCTCAAGCAGATTTCCGCATCTAATTCAGTTATAGCCACTTATCCACAATATAGGCATTACACTAAGATGGAGATTTCTGTGAAAGGAGAGAATGTGTTCCACTTTAGAAGCTACACAGTCATCGAATTTTAAATAGTCAGTAGATTTAGGGGAGAGATTAACAGCGCAAACATATTTAGTTTGAGAGTGACAAGAAAGCTTTAGTCAGAGAGATGAGAATTTAGAAGAATCAAACTCTAGAGAAAGCAAGATTGTTTAGCACATATACGCAACATCCACCTTTGCCTTGAAACTGAGGATAGAGATAGTAGGAGGATACAGAGAAGGGTTTGCTGTCAGTAGTCCCAGACAACTGGGTTTCGGTGAGAAAGAGAAGATCAGGGTTGCCAGAAGAGAGGTGGTGTTTCACAGAGTGGAAGTTGGAGGAAAGGCCACGAATGTTTCAGAAACTGATAGTAAGAGTAAAAGGTGGTGTTCCAGAGCATTATGATGAGGGGTCAGGCCAATGGGGGCATTTCTGGTCTCCCCTCCCGTGGGGACTCCGAGGCTGTCGTGTGTTTGTCATCATGTTTTTATAATTTTGAAAAGGTAGTGTCGCATGTAAGGTATTTGTAATATAGTGCGTTGTGAGAGAGAGAAGGTGTTTTGGAGGGCAGACTAGGATTGCTCTCTATTTTGGTGAGGAAAGGATCAGCAAAGGAGGCCAGGTGGTGAAACAGAGTTCCAGTTGTCCTTAGCCACCACCTGTAGCACTCCCTGGGAGTACCGTCCAGTTCGGCTGGTGCCTACAGTCTCCTTGAATGGGGTGAAGCATCTTATTGTTACCAAACTAATAGGGTGAAAAGTCTTAACATTTGCAAATCAATGGAGCGAAACAGGAGAAATATAAAAGACTTCTTTCAGATCAAAAAGTGTTGCAGAAAGTTCATAATAGATGCTGAAGTTTTGGAGTTAGAATATTGTTTTCAATATAAATATACAGTCTACTCTTGATCAGTGTCCAGGATTCGATCGCGGATGGTTTGTGTGAGAGATGTAGTCAACTCAACATATATATATATATATATACAGTGTATATATATATATATATATATATATATATATATATATATACACTCGAATCAGCAAATTCTCTGCATACCTTAAAATATCATGTTTTATTAATTGACTACTTGCGAGTTTCGGGCTATAAGGAAGTTGGAGCCGTAGACATCGATAGGTAGTAGGAATTACAAACAATTATGTGAGCTTTTGATGTAGGCCTATAGAAAGTGTTTTTAATTTGATTTTTGTTTTTATATAATAATTATGCACTACACCCGTATTGTAGTTGGTAATTGGGCTACATACCGCTATATAGCCTACAGCTCCAACATCCTTATCCCATTGAGTACCAATGACGTGTGTTATATATTATTATAGCTATATTTAGACGATATCATGCTGCCTGGCCGAACAGCCCCGAGCTCCTAAGGAAGGCCACGGCCAATATCGGATTTTCCTATAAAGTTCTCAAGGAGTGTGTGTTGTGGTGTTGGCGTAAGTGGTTGTGTGTTATGCAGTTTTCCATGTGTTTGATAGTGTGTGATGTTGTGTTATAGCCCGGACAGGTGTCCTGGACGGAGTCATCCAGTCGCTTCTGATAATTTAGAAGGGCTGGATGGTGCCCACATCGCAGCCTAGCCAGGTGGACTCTGTCCTCACTGGAAAGGAAGGTTTCTAGGGTAACATAAATATGACGCTATAGCACACTGCTTTCGTCTGTGTGTACAATTCACACTTTCAATTCAATTAAAGAAAGGTAATTCTGATGTTGCATTATACTTGTGTGATCTTGGTCTTGGTGTTGTGCCTGTACAACAGCCTACCCATGTAACACCAACAGTTGTGGCAGTGAGCTGTAGCGGAACTGGATGCGGAAAAATGCTTGAGCCTAAAACCTAAGTACAGTACTTCTCTTGGTCTAGTGGAGGGTGTTCGAATCCTGGCCTGGCCCGGTGGTATGTATTTACTTTATGTATGTATATAACCAGGCAAATACCCCATAGTTGGGGGTGGCCGATTCGAGATAGAGCTCGAACTGAAACAACATTTACATTTCCAATTATTAGGAGGTTCCTGAACCACTTTCGCATACCCTCGCCAATTTCTCTGTCTCGTCTAGTAGGTGAATTTTACAAGGGGAGGAGGATTCTTAGCCTTATGCCCCCGAAGTAGGAAACTTAGTACAGGAAAAAAAGACAGGCAGAAACGGCTAAGGTTGGGTAGAGGATGCAAAACCTCACTCTGGACCAGTGCGCACCCAGGTGGAAGCCACACAAGAACATTTTGTGGGGCGATTTCCACATCTAACGAAGCTTAGGTGTCAGTTAAATTGTAAATTGTCAAATATAAATATAAGCTAAGTCGAAAAAAATACCTTGAAAATCTCGCAAAGTGATTTTAACCTTTTCATTTTTATATTCTTTACAGTAAGTCCACCTAAGACTACTACTACCAATCCATCTACAAGTACAATTACTGATCCACCCACTACTACTACTACTACCAATCCACCTACAAGTACAACTACTGATCCACCCACTGCTACTACCAATCCATCTACAAGTACAACTACTGATCCACCCACTACTACCAATCCACCTACAAGTACAACTACTGATCCACCCACTACTACTACTACTACCAATCCACCTACAAGTACAACTACTGATCCACCCACTACTACTACTACTACCAATCCATCTACAAGTACAACTACTGATCCACCCACTACTACTACTACTACCAATCCACCTACAATTACAACTACTGATCCCCCCACTACTACTACCACTACCAATCCACTTACAAGTACAACTACTGATCCACCCACTACTACCAATCCACCTACAAGTACAACTACTGATCCACCCACTACTACCAATCCATCTACAAGTAGAACTACTGATCCACCCACTACTACTACTACTACCAATCCACCTACAAGTACAACTACTGATCCACCCACTGCTACTACCAATCCATCTACAAGTACAATTACTGATCCACCCACTACTACTATTACTACCAATCCACCTACAAGTACAACTACTGATCCACCCACTACTACTACCAATCCATCTACAAGTACAACTACTGATCCACCCACTACTACTATTACTACCAATCCACCTACAAGTACAACTACTGATCCACCCACTACTACTACTACTGCCAATCCATCTACAAGTACAACTACTAATCCACCCACTACTACTACCAATCGACCTACAAGTACAACTACTGATCCACCCACTACTACTACTACAACACCAACTACTACTACTGCTGGTACAACCAAAATTACTACTACTACTACAACAATAACAACAATGACAACTACTACTACTATTACCCTTGACCCTTCAACCTGCAGAGCTCAGCCCGGGGTAGGATCTAATGCATGTGCCTCGAGAACTTGCAGTTTTACGAACGAAGGTTGCGGGGCCAACATGGTAAAGGGCCAGCGTGGAGGTTGCACCAGACAAGGCCGGGGTTGTCGTTGCTGTATAGCAGCTCCTTGACGAAGTAATGCTGTGGTGTAAAAGCCAATGCTGCAAGCCACGCTCATAGTTGTTGAATTTTTGGTCCAATATAAAACACATGAGACTTCAACAATGTTAGTAGGTTTACATTTATTCAGTAGATCATAATCACCTTTCAAATAAATAAATAAATAAGTATATATATATATATATATATATATATATATATATATATATATATATATATATATATATATATATAAAATACATAATCACCTTTCAAATAAATAAATAAATAAGTATATATATATACCTGTATATATATATATATATATATATATATATATATATACATATTTAAAAAACATATTTACGAGTCCTATTATAATTGTGCAAATTAGCGAACAAATCATATCAAATACTCTTCTATATAATGTGAACCAGTGATGTTACAGTTAAATATAATCACCATGTGAGGAGGAGCACTTTATTGACAACGTTTATCATATACCTTCATGGCCTGATGAAGCAGCCATGCGAAACATTGTCAATAAAGTGCTGCTCCTCATATGGTGTTTATAAGCATTATGTCTCCTTTTCTAGGTGTATTATTATCATGAGGCTACAGTGTTTTAGTTACACAAAGATAATTATAATAATTTATATGTATAATCGGACTAATAACTTTTATCTTGGCACCAATTATGTTTTGATGAATATTTGGTATCATCAATATTTACACGATTTCTTCTTTTTGAGTTAGATATACAAGCATGTTCCTACACTTACCCACCCTATTCAACATCTGGCAGACATTAATACAGCACATAACGAGACAAACGTAATGATAGTTGAGACATGACTTATTAGCGCCACCGTACAGTCAACTCGTTTAATCCGTAGTCTCAGATATTTTAATTATTCAATTATATGGTTTACAGATTGCTGTAGGAAAGAGTATCGCTCATATATTTCTCGATTCATCCCTTTTCCATTATACAGTATATATACTGTATAGTGCAAATATAGTGTATACATTAAATTTAGAGATTTCAATAAGGCTCAATAATATTCTAAAACGTTGTGAATTAAGGGGAGATGGACCGGTTTTTGTAGCCCCCTTTTCTCTCGTGTTTAGTCCCACTGGATTTTAGATTTTTAGAAGTTCGGCTCATTCGTTTGGCGATTTAAAGACTTTATGCCTCATTTCTTTGTCAATATTAAAGCTTGATGGATGTCTAGGGAGGAAACATAATGATAAGAACAAGATAAAACAATAAGCAAATAAATAGGCCCAGCTCCCCTTAAACGAGTTGATTGTACTTTCAGATGCCATAGATACTCATAAGAATTCGTGGTGTTCACCTATTTCTAATTATGGAAGTATATCTTTGGAAACGAATATATATTTCTATACATAAACTACAAAACTATATGTACTTTTGTAATAAAAAACAAGTTCTATCCAAAGCTCAATCCAGATAGTTATAATTGCATAGAGAAACAAAACATAGGTCCAGGAATCCCTATGAGTGGGCTAGAGACTATGGCATCCGAGTGTACTGGCATTATTACACATATGAGTTCTGATTCCACATACTATTTTGACAGGGGTCTTACATTTAACCCCTTCTGTACCGGTGACATCTTTTTAATTATATTATAGCTATTTAAAGAGGATTTTGTTCAGAATAAGAAGGATCTGTGGTAGTGAAAAGGATCAGGTGAGACAGTTCTATGCCTGTCAATTGCTCGAGGCCCTTTTGAAAGTGAATACAATTGTCTCGTAGTAGCCATGACAAACTTAAAAGGATGGCACCGGTACTGAAAGGGTTACATTTGTTATGGTGTAAACACTAAAGTGAAAACATATATTTGTAATTAACCCCTTTCAGCACCATGACGCCATTTTGCCTTTGTGTCTGGCTAACATTAGACGATTGTACGCATGTTAAGGGGAGGCAGGCCGTTTTGCTGGACCCCCTTCTCCCTCGTGTTTAGCCCCATTATTTTGTTTAGATTTTTAGACGTTCGGCCCATTTGTTTGGCTATTTTAAGTCCGTTCGTCCCATTTCGTTATACATTTTAAGACCTATCAGCCATTTAGGTGTCGATTTTTTCCTGGCGAACGAAAGCGAGCCTGTAATTGTAAGAGGAACCGGCCTTCGGCTCGGACATTTTTTTCCGAGATTTTTTACAAATTGATCTTGGGGGGCGGGGGGGGGGGGGGGTCCTAGGGAATGTTTTTCTAAGTTTGAGGGATGTCTAGCGAGAAAACTAAGCATTTAAGAATGAATGAATTTATAGGCCAAAAAAACAGTCAGTGTCCCCTTAAGAAGGACCTACAGTATGTTATTCAGAGGGATTAGTGAAATCGTATGTACCCACTTCAGTCCCAGAGATGGACTAAAAGCAATTGGAAATCGTCTGATGGTAACCAGAATATGATGGAAAGTAAGTCATGGTGCTGAAGTGGTTAAGGGGAGATTTCCCCTGGAGGTATTTTTGTCTGGACCCCTTTCTCCTTAATTCTTAACCCCAATAATTTTTGAAATTTTAAGACTTTCGCCCCCATTAGTTTGACGATTTTAAGGACTTTCACCCCATTTCTGTAAATGTTATGACCTTTGTGCCATTTAGGTGTCGATTTCTTCCTGTCGAGTGATAGCGAGCCTGTAATTTATGAGGAACTGACCTTCGGCCGGGATTTTTTTTTACCGACAAATGTACACATTTATCTTCAAAGGGGGTCTAGGGTGGTGCATTTTCAATCTTGGTGGAGGTCTAGGGAATAAGATTAAAATCTCCCCTTAATGGCGCTGGGTTTTGACTTTATACTATCTTGCATCACATAATTATTGTTTCATGATTAATTAACGAGTGTATTATGGTGCTGGGTGAAATATAAGTAATGATAGGCGTTTATTGTTGTGTTATTTTCCTTAGGGGGAAGGGGATGGTTTATTTATTTGTGGACTACCTTTTCCCTCATGCTTAGCCCCATTAGTTTTCAGATTTAAAGACGTTCGTCCCGTTAGTTTGGACATTTTAAGACTTTTTACCCCGTTTATTTGTCGATATGAAGACCTTTTGTGCCATTTAGGTGTTGATTATTTCCTGGCTATCGATAGTAAACCTGTAATTTACGAATATCCTCCTACTTTCTCTATCCTAATTAAAAGCCATAGGCGGATGTTGTGCGTATGTTCACACCAAACTCACTTGCTCTCGTGTTCCCGATTTAGATTCCTCTGAATTCTCAACTTTATGGCTCAAACTTTCCTGTCATTCTCTTACTAAATATTTCTGTGCTGTCTATCTTTCCCCTAACTCTACCAACTTTCCCAAATTCTTTGACTATCTAAACTCTACAGTGGAACCCATTCTATCCATTTCTCCTTTCTCAGGAGAAATCCCCATCTTAGGAGATTTCAACGTTCACCACCGCCAAAGTCTCTCCTCTCACACTACTGACCCACCTGGTGAACAAGCCTACGTCTTCTCTATCATAAATGACCTAGAGCAGTTAGTTCAGCAACCCACCCGTATCCCGGACCGCATCGGAGATCGGCCCAACATTCTTGACTTGTTTCTAACTTCTAACCCTTCTTCTTATACTGTAGATCTTTCCTCTCCTTTGGGCTCCTCCGACCATCAACTTATCTCTGTCACCTGTCCTATCTCTCCAGTACAGCCACTCGATCCTCCTAGCCGGTGGCGCTTGTGGCACTTTGCCGCTGCCGACTGGGGGGCTCTCCGGCAGTACTTCTTTGATTTCCCATAGAATTATTTCTGATTCCGTGGCCGGGGACCCTCGGAGAGTGCTGAACGCATTACCGAGGTAATCCTATCGAGCATGGAAGCATACATTCCATTCTCTTTCTCTCAGACTAATGCTAAAAAATCTTGGTTTACTCACGCCTGTTCTACTGCTGTCCGCAATAAGGAGGAAACATTCAAACGGTACCGACGCCTTAAAACTCAAGACTCTCATTCTTCCTATGTTTCTGCCCGGAATCAATCCAAATCTGTTCTTCGACTTGCCAAACACTCTTTCATCAATAATAAATGCACTGAACTATCCAACTCTAGCTCTTCCCAAGCTTTCTGGCATCTAGCCAAAAACCTCTCCAACAATTTCTCTTCCTCGTCTTTCCCTCCCCTTTCCCACTCTGATGGCACAACCATCACTTCTTCCTCTGACAAAGCTAAACTCTTCGCTCAAACTTTTGCTAGAACCTCTACCTTGGATGATTCCGGAGCTATTTCTCCCTCTCCACCCTCCTCTCTCTTACTTATGCCTAATATCCTAATCTCTTCTAAAGATGTACTTTCTACCCTCTCTGGGCTTAATACTAATAAGGCGTACGGTCCGGACGGTGTTTCTCCTGTTGTTCTCAAAAACTGTGCTTCAGTGCCGACTCCCTGCCTAGGCAAACTCATTCGTCTCTGTCTATCCTCTAACGTCTTCCCTTCATGCTGGAAGTTTGCTCACATTCAACCTGTCCCAAAGAAGGGTGACCGCTCTCAACCCTCCAACTATCATCCAATTGCTCTCATCTCTTGTCTTTCTAAAGTTTTTGAAACTATTCTTGCTTCCAAATTTCTTAAGCATTTCTCTTCTAATAATCTGCTCTCAGATTGCCAGTATGGCTTCCGTAAGGGTCGCTCTACAAGTGATCTTCTTTCATATCTTACTAACTCATGGTCATCCTCCTTTCGGGACTTCGGTGAGACTTTTTCTATTGCACTAAACATATCGAAAGCCTTCGATAGAGTCTGGCACAAATCTTTAATTTCTAAACTTTGGTTTCTATCCCTCCATCTGTGCCTTTGTCTCTAATTTCCTTTCCGGCCGTTCCATAGCCGCGGTTGTGGACGGCCATTGTTCACTTCCTCACCCTATAAACTCTGGTGTTCCTCAGGGCTCTGTCCTATCTCCTATTCCCTTTCTAATTTTTAAAAATGATATCCTCAACTGTACCTCAATTCCCATCCATTCATACACAGACGACTCAACCTTACACTACTCCATTAGTTTTTCAGAACGCCCCAGCCAGCAATCCCTCAACGACAAACGTAATGAAGCCATAGAACTCTTAAATGCTGATCTAAATACTATCTCCAATTGTCGCAGAGAAAACCTTGTTACCATTAATGCTTCTAAAACCCAATTTCTCCATCTATCTACCAGTAAGGAACTCCCAGCGGACTATCCCTTATTCTTCAACAATACAAAAATCAATCCTTCATCTTCTCTCAATATTCTTGGTGTCTCTTTTTCTTCTGCTCTCAGTTGGAAGGACCATATTACCAGTCTTGCTAAGGCAGCCTCCCAGAAGCTGGGTGTGCTCAACCGCCTTAGGGGGTTCTTTTCCCCTGCACAGCTTCTTGCTCTGTACAGGGGCATAGTGTGTCCTTGTATTGAGTATTGTTCACATGTGTGGGGAGGTTCCTCTCACACCGCTCTCCTAGACAAAGTTGAAAGGAAGGCCTTTCATATCATTAACTCCCGTCTACTCACCAACTCTCTGCAATCTCTCTCTCTCTGCCGTAATGTTGCACTCTCTCGCTATTCTATCGCTACTATAATAATCAGTGTTTCTCAGAACTTTCCCAGTGTATGACACCTCCTTTACGTAGGGCACGTGGTACCCGTCTTGCAACTCAATCCCACCCCTACTCTGCGCAACTCTCCAACCCAAGAGTGAAATATTACTCTCAAACTTTCTTCTACTCAACAGCTGAGCTCTGGAACTCTCTCCCAGAATCAGTCTTTCCCTCTTCCTATGACTTAAATTGCTTCAAACTCCGTGTGTCCAGGCATTTTGGCTCGAACGTCCCTTGATTTTGGCCCTGTCACTCTTTCAAATATGGGGAGGCACTCGCTATAGGCAGTTCTGCCTTTTGCCTCCCTCAATCACATAAGAAAACAAAAAAAGGTATGAATGAATTGCAAATGTGGTTTCCTTTGATTATCAGTTGACTAATCTGATTAGTTAACCACTGCATAAGAAACTGCAATCGTAATTCAACCATGTGCAATATATTTCCATGTATAAGATGACGGAGAGTAACATAACTTATGTGGGCAACTGTACATTGAACCACACCAGACATATCACCACCAACACTTGCTCTCTCTCTCTCTCTCTCTCTCTCTCTCTCTCTCTCTCTCTCTCTCTCTCTCTCTCTCTCTCTCTCTCGGAAGTGAGTATTTACCCATTATCCAACATTACGGTTGGTTATGGAAATTGAGGTTTGCGCCCCTTACTGTTAAAATATATGAGGATTTCAATAAGTCCTGGGGGGAGGGAAGCCCCATCCCCCTCAACTTATTCTGTATCCCACGGCAAACGGTTATGGCCAAATACTGCTGATTTTTCGCTTTTTATCCTCTTCAACCCCTCATTTTCCCTGATATTCATAGTCCTCCCCACTAGTGGGGAGCGTGTTTTTAGATTGTTGGATAATGGGGAAATAGTCAAATGTGATGATCATGGTATATAAAACAACTAATTATCCAGGAAAACTAAATAAATAAAACCTTAACAATCGTGGCAGGGTATATGGTAACATTGACCAAAGTTTAACATCACAAGTCAGAAAAAATAAATGGAGTCAATTATTAAAGAAGACATTCTGAAACATTTTGATGAACACAAAATAATCAGAGAAACCCAGCATGGATTAATTAAAGGGAAATCCTGTCCAACAAATCTTCTGGATTTTTTTAAAAAGTGTGATCAGTTATGTTGATTCTGGTTACCATGTGGATGTCCTCTATCTTGACTTTTCGAAGGCCTACGACAAAGTACCACATGAAAGATTAATGATGAAAATATATGCTCATGGTAATGGTCCAAACATTGTAAACTGGATAGAGGTCAAAATAGCTGTTGTAGATAAGAAGAAAACATATAGAGAGTGGTTGGGTAGTAGAGGGAATGAAGATTTGGAGAGACAGAAAAGAGCGAGGTACATGGAGAAAAAGAGAGTGGTGAAGAGAGTAGTGAAGGAAAGTAAGAGAAGAGAAGATGAGCAATCTGAGTGTAAAATGGAGGAAGTGTCAGAAACTGTTTTGGAAAGAGGTCAAGAAACTTGGGGAAGGTAGCAAGGGAAATAGTAAGGGTGTGAAAGATAAGAATGGGCAAGAGCTAGCCAAGAAGCATGAGACAGTCGAAAGGTGGAGGGAGTACTTCAACAAATTGCTGAATGTAAGGAATGAAGCGCCAGCAAACATATTTGGATGGGGCATGGGAGGAAGAAGAAGAGAAGTAGTGGAGGAGGAGGTGGGAATCAAGAGGTCAGAAGTGTGTGAAGCCATGAGAAGAGTGAAGATGGGAAAAAGCATCAGGAATAGATGGAGTTTATGGGGAAATGCTGAGGTATGGTGGTGAGATAGTGATCGAATGGGCATGGAAAATGTGCAAACTAGCATGGGAATAGGGGAGTGCACCTGATGACTGGAAGACAGGCATAATAGTCCCCCTATATAAGGATAAAGAGGAAAGAGGAGTGCCTGGTAACCACCGGGGAATATGTCTTCTAAGTGTAGTAGGGAAGATGTACAGTAGGGTAGTGATTGAGAGAGTGAGAGTGAGAACGGAGAAATGGTTAGGTGACGAGCAGGGCGGGTTTAGGAAGGGATCAGGATGTGTAGATCAGATTTTTACCCTGAAATATGTTGTGGAAAAATATCTGTAGAAGCAACAAAACCTGTATGTTGCCTTTATGGACTTGGAGAAGGCTTATGACAGAGTGGATAGAGAAGGTATGTGGAAAGTATTGAGAATATACAGAGTAGATGGCAAGTTGCTGAAAGCAGTGAATAATATGTATCTGGGTGCAAAAGCATCAGCACATGTAGAGAATGAACAGAGCAAGTTCATTGATCTGAATATTGGGTTGAAACAGGGGTGTGTGATGTCCCAGTGGATGTTTTCTATATAATGGATGGAGTCATGAAAGAAATACAAGGAAGAACAGTGGATGTTGGTGTATCGCTGATAAGGGAGGGAAACGAGTGGAAGCTACCTGCACTGCTGTTTGCTGATAATACAGTTCTGATAAGCGATAGTTAATGGAAGTTGCAGGGTATGGTAAATTTGTTTGGAACAGTGTGCGAAAAACGGAATCTGAAGGTAATTGTGAGGAAGAGCAAGGTTATGGTCTTCAAAAGGGGTGAAGCCACAGAGTGTGAGGTGAGGTGGAATGGTCAGGCTATGAAGAATTTCAGCTCATTTTAATATCTGGGCAATGTGCTGAGTAAAGATGGGAGTATGAATGAAGAAGTGAGGGAGAGGGCGCTGAAAGCAGTAACAAGAAATAGGGTGGTCAGCATGGAAGTAAAGAAGTCCTTGCATAACAGTGTGGTAATCCCGACATTGACTCACGGAAGCGAAGCATGGACGTTGGAGGAGAGACTCAGACCAAGAGTGAGAGGGGTGGAAATGAGTTACTTGAGAAGTGCGTGCAGAGTTACAAAAAGGAATAGACAAACGAATCAGGAAGTAAGATAGAGGTGTGGTGTGGTGTGGATGTAGACATGCTGAAAAGTGTGAAAAGGAACACCTTGAGATGGTTCGACCATAATTATGTAACATATGGGAAGCGAAAGAATTATTAAGATGGTATACAAGAGAGAGGTGGAAGGACAGAGAGGGAGAAGCAAACCGAGAGAGAGGTGGAAGGATGGATTGAAGAAGTATATGAGTGAAGGCGGTGCTGGTTGGGAGGAGGCACGTTGACTAACTGGGGACAGAGGTGCATGAGGGCGTTTCGTTCGTGGCCACCCCTTCGGGGATCATGGCGTCAAGCAATATACTGTATATATATACATATATATATATTTTTGTTCTTTTCTATGTGAGTGAGGGAGACAAAAGGCAGAAATGCCTGTAGCGAGTGTCTCGCCTATAGTTGAAAGAGTGACAGGGTCAAAATCAAGGGATGTTAGAGCCAAAATGCCTGGACACACGGAGTTTGAAGCAATTTAAGCCAAAGGAAGAGGGAAAGACTGATTCTGGGAGAGAGTTCAAGAGCTGAGCTGTTGAATAGAAGAAACACTGAGAGTAACGTTTCCCTCTTGGGTTGTACAGCTGCACAGAGTAGGGGTGGATTGTGTTGCAAGACAGGTACCACGTACCCTATGTAGAGGAGGTGGTATACACTGGCGAGAGCTCTGAGGAGCACTGATTATTGTAGTAGCGATAGACTAGTGAGAGAGAGTGAGAAGAGTAGAGACTAGAGTGTGTGAGAGCGAGTGAGAGATGGATAAATAGATGCAAGTATGAGTATTGTAAGTACCTAGAAAATGGTATAACTATTTTGAGTTGCCTACAGATGCGGACCCCTAACAGAATATCGCTCCTTCATTACATTGGCTTGTGATGTACCGAGGCAGGTTGTAATGGTATTAGCATCACATACTAGATACCCCATTGTACACTCGGATGCCATAGTCTCTAGCCCACACATAGGAATTCATGGACCCTATATGCATTTTCTTTATGCAATGATATTTATGTGGGTTGAGTTTTGGATATAATTTACTGTTAATAAATACTATATATATATAATTTATATATGTTATATATATATATAGTTTTGTAGTGGATGTATATAAAATTATATTAATATATTCACTTCCAGATATACTTCTATAATTATAATAGGTAAAGTTCACAAACATACTGTATATGAGTGGGCTAGACAATAATGGCATTGCATTGTAGGCTACGCGAGAACGGCCACCTTTTTCTTCGGTTCAGTAATTAAAGAAGAATGGGGTGATATATATTATTCTATCAAATAGAATATATATCATAATACCGAATTATAGTTCCTCTACTAGTAATGATCAATGTGTGTTATGGGTATGGGTGAGGGGAGAGTGTATTAATATAGTTGAAGTTGGCTACTCTGTGTTAAATTTATGATATTATTAGGTAGGTTGGCTGGCAGATGGGCATCAATCCCCCCAGAACTCCGGCTCCAGTCTACCCCGGGACCATTCCCAGAACCTTCCCCCAAGAGATTACAAGGGGGTAGGATCCAGTGGCCTCGGTACGCCCCACCAGAACCAGCCGCAGGGACGCACCCCGTGCGCGTACATGGCACTACGACTGGCCTGGTATTTTTCGCCCAATGACAGGGCAGCCTCCTGGAGCGCTACCACCAGGTTCGGGCCCTATACTATTGGGCGGAAAGTGCTACCGGGGAAACACTACATACTGTACCCTCTGGATCCATTTCGTCCAGGTTGGGCCCAGGGCACCAGGGCCGGGTCCAGAGGGAGCGACACCGATCACCAGTGTGCCGCCATTAGGCAACTTGGAGCAAGAACAATGAAGCCTTGTCACAGCACTGTCATATGGAGACAATGCCAGTGCCAATAACAATGCTTCATTGTATAGTGATGGCTACTTGGTCTGGAAGTCTAACACCATCCCCCCTATTAGTCGCCTCGTACGACATGCAGTAGGATGCGTGAGGTATATATATTTTTTCCTACACCATAGGTGAAGGCCCCCTTACCCCCTGTGATTGTCGAGGGAGCTGCAACCAAGGGGTGGACCGAGGAAGACCTGGGATCGGACTATACGTGCCGATCTCAAATCCAAAAACTTGACAAGTGAAGAAGCCCTTAACCGGGTTGCCTGGAACGCCGCTATTAGGACAAGAGACTGAAACTGCACGTATGTGTGGAGTACTCAGTCTTAAAATGTTATGTATGTATGTTTTTTTTTTTTTTTTCTATGTGATTGAGGGAGGCAAAAGACAGAACTGCCTATAGCGAGTGCCTCCCCCATAGTTGAAAGAGTGACAGGGCCAAAATCAAGGGACGTTCGAGCCAAAATGCCTGGACACACGGAGTTTGAAGCAATTTAAGGCATAGGAAGAGGGAAAGACTGATTCTGGGAGAGAGTTCCAGAGCTCAGCTGTATGTTATATGGATGAACCACACCACCATACTCCATCAATACAGTAACAAGATGGCTGGTCAAATTATAGCTGCAATGTGCACTACATCAAGATAGGTACATGTATATGTACACTCGGATGCCATAATCTCTAGCCAACTCATAAATATTCATGGACTTCACCTATTTCTAATTATGGAAGTATATCTCCGGAAAAGATTTTACAACTACAATTTACTGGGCGAAGGCGACGGGACTCTTTAAAAGCCAAGGCCTAAGCAAAGCCTTTTAAAAGACCCTATTGGCACTCAAAACAAAGGAATATGTGATTCTATCTATCTATCTATATGCCAAGGCCCAATCCCCACTTTTCCATTGTTTTATTATATTTTCCTCTATTTTATTTTATTTTATTTTTTTTGTATTTTCTTAGGGGAGGCCGACTCAAGACAGAGCAAGAACAGGAAAATACAAAACACAAGACAAAGCAACGAACAAACACAGACAAAACACAAAACTCACACATCTAGGCTACCCAGGAAAATACCCAGAGACCAGGGTCACCAAGGTCGCTCCAGCACTCCCCCGGCCCCCAACCACCCGGAGAGGCTCCGATCTCGGCAGGCAGACATGCAGCGGAGCCAAAGTCACAAGCCCGCCCACCACACTTCCAGGCGCACCCTTCATAGTAATCGTCTCCCCGGGCCAGGTGCCTGATGGACTATTATCTAGTTCAACTTGCGCCTGACCCCTTCCCCCAAATGACCTCAACTCAACTATTCACAAGCATTCTCCATTCATTCTTGTTTATTACCACTTCCTTTGCCTGATCTATAGTCATTCCTCTATCATCCAAAGCTTGTCTTACACAGTCTCTCCAGCCTTCCTGCCCTTCTATCTCCCATTGTATCTGACTCGTATATTCTCTTTGTAAGCCTTTCATCTCCCATTCGTTTAACATGTGCATACCAGCTCAGCATCCTTCTGTCCACTCTGGCTGACAAATGTTCCTGCTGCCCCACTCTCCTACGTATCTCTTCATTCCTCAATCTGTCTCTACGAGTAACTCCACACATACTCCTCAAGCAACTCATCTCCATCACATCCAGCTTTCTTCTCTCCTTTTTCTTCAGAGCCTATGTCTCAGCCCCATACATCACTGTTGGCACAACAATTCCTTGATACATTGCACTTTTTACTTTCATTCCGAGATTCCCCTCCTTTCTATAACTCCTCCACATGTGTCCAAAACCCACCTTTTCTCCTCCTTCCCACCCACCCCCCTTCAATAATCGCCTATTTTTCCTCTTATTCCCTTGTTTACTGGTTTATTTTCTGCGCCAATATCCCCCACCCGGTTTCAAGGTCGAAGGGGACGCATATAGAGATTGTAGCAAGAGAGAGACTTCACTAGCAAGACATCAGAGTCGATCGATAAGTGAGAGAGGGAGGGTGTGTGGGGCACCTGCTCTCCTCTCATGAATGAACCGGGTCGACAATACTTTATCGTTTTCACCCCCAAATACTATTACCACTTGTTTTATTGCTGTTACATGTTAATATCTTCATATTAAACGTAAAATAGACGCATATGAATAAGTAATAACTATATTTATCGGATAATGACGATTTTAGTCGGAAATGAGCCGCAATATGTTAGCCTGGCGGGTACTTTCAAGTACCATAGCTTCGCCGTTTAAAGGTTAACAGATAGAAAAATACAATACAGAATGACATCATCGCATACTGAAAGTATTTATTGATACCATTTAGATTAATACGCTAATATGATGTCACAGGAGCGTGTAATTACTCCTGTGAGGTTATGACAAAACTTTTGTTTTCCAGACGTACAGGTACATTCCCATACATTGTGTCTATTACCAACCTATGTATCTCTACCTGATGCATATCTGGATCTATTTGTCTTGCCATTATTTCTCCTGACAATTATATTCAGATTAGGAGGGGCATATTTTCTAACTCCTTTATTATTCATCGGATCTCCTTGATATTTTAACACTAACCTAATCAATTAATTTGCGGCACTGTTTGTGTTTTGAACATTTCTGTAGTACGACTAGAAATATGGGTAGAAAGGGATCATAGAGTCCTCACTGCCCTCCCTCGTTGGAGGTCGGTGGTGAGCCTGTCCCCGCATACCTGGTTGAGTAGTTTATTAGGTATATCCTTATGATATTACGGAGTAATATCTTGCTTCCTGATGTCATTGGAGACAAATTAAGGGCCGTATATGAGTAGAGTGTATGTGGGTAGTGAATAAAGTGGTGTATTAAGTGGCTCCATTCCGTGTAGAAGAACTCCCCTACCTGGCCTATGGTCCTGGTGTGAGGCCGGGTTTGAGCAAACAGACTCTCTACTCTCGGCTGTTCTTGTGCCAACACCAGCTCCCGTCGTGTGGCCCCTGGATTTAACACCATAACGTCATACCAGGTTTATATAGTGCCACGGATATCTTGGAGAGCTGTCACCAGCCTGGGAGTATAATTTTTTCTTTTCCCTTTAATAAACTAGGTGTGCAGCTTTCGCATTACCAAAAAAAAAAAAAAAATGCATACGCAACTCTGCGACCTAGAATTTTGCAAGTAGTATTGAATCTCTTAGGTATACTAGGTTTGTATACAGTATATATAATTATATATACTTTTGTTACGAGGGGAGCCCGGGGAAAGCAGATGCTCTAATAGCCTAGCCCACAGCACTGGCAAAAAGGAAATGCCGTAGCAAAAGACAATGCTGTAGACCTGCACCCAATACAGCCCACCGTACTACACTACCCTGCAACAGACACACTCTTAATATCTGACTCAAACACCAAGACACGCAGGTTCTCTAGGAAACAGGGTTATCTTCCTCTTTGCTCTATTTAAGAAGTAATACAAGGAGACACAAAAGTATCTACTGTCTCCGAGTCTGGTCGATAGTGCTGTTAGTATTGCAAGAGAACTTCTAAGGTTATTGTAAGCTGCACAAATATTGCCTAAACATACTACTGCTAGACTCCCAAAGCAATCGCTATATCATGCCCAATCGCTTAGGAATTGAGTACAATACAGAACAAAACATGTGGAAAAGTCCAATGCAGTAGCCTAACACCTACAACTCATGGGTTGATATCTCAGTGGGTTGGAAACTGGCTGCCACTCCCTTAAAGGGTTAAATAATGCCCGAGCTAGAGGAAGCAGTGTGGTGGGAGGAAAAAAGCAGTAGCCTGCTTGGCACTGTAAAACTGCCCACTCACCCCGCTATCTCCATTCTCAAAGGCCTAACAAAACTAGCTAATATTATTTTTATTAATCTCACCACCACACCCCCAATGAAATTAATTAAAATATATATGATCCACCGGGATTCGAACCCGGGTTATCACACACATATTTTTGCCACCTTAACCATTACACCACCAGGACGGTTAAAGGTTTATGCACACGCCTACACTTACACTTACACTTAGTTACACTTAGTTGTATTCCGTCCGTTAGTGACACAGTTGAGCTGGGGCTCCACTGCGACCAGGCAGCTCCCTTTCTTCCACTCTCCATTCCAGAAGTCGGTTGGAGTTGGTGCTGGGGTATCCTGGTGTTGGTGGCCGGTCCGGTATTTTGGCCAGCCACATGTCCAAGTGTTTCTTGAAGGTGTCTGGAGACACCCCGGTCATGTTCCTGAGAGGGGCTGGTATACAGTTGAACAGTCTGGTTCCATTGTATGTAAAGCTGTGATGGATCAGGGATTTGATTTTTTGTGTTGATCCCGGCGTAGTCCTCACATAGCACAGCCTCCCTCGCCTTTGGTGCTGAGTCTCTTGGATGTTTGGGTTTGGTACCTTTTTTTCCAAAATCTTCCAGACGTAGATGATGATGTATCTCTCCCTACGTCTTTGAAGTGAGTACAGCTGCAGCTCCTTAAGTCTCTCCCAGTAGTTAAAGTGTTGAAACCCATGGTTTTTACTGGTGAATGTCCTCTGGGTGGCTTCAATTTCTGTTATTTCTCCTACTTTTTGGGGAGACCAGAGCTGGGAGCAGTACTCCAGTCGTGGTAGGACCAGTGACTTCCACAATGTTAGCATACACCTCTCATTTCTTGTGTGGAAGGTTCTCAGGATCCAGCCTGCTATTTGTTTTGCTGTTGTTGTGGCTTTGGTAATATGCTGGGAAAAAGTGGCGTCACTGCTCATATTTACTCCCAAGTCCTTCACTGTGTCCTTGGCGGTAATTTCTTGCTGTCCACTTTTGTAGTTGGTGTCGTTTTGTAGTGCTCTCTTGTTCCCGTACCTTAGAAGCTCGAACTTGTCTCCGTTTAGGGCCATGTTGTTTTCTTCTGCCCACTTCAGGATTTTGTCCAAGTCTTGTTGTAGTAGCTGAGCATCATGTTGTGAGGTGATTTTCTTCATGAGTCTGGTGTCGTCTGCAAACGATGTGGCTGTTGAGTGTTCCAGGTCCCTGTCGATGTCTCCTATCATGATGAGGAATACGACTTATTATCCATTCTCGAATACTGGATATTAATCTAATCATGTTCATATTCCCAACCGCACTATGGTAGCCTACTGTTTAAGTGAGAGGAAAGAATATTCATGGGAGACAGGCCAATCCCGAAACCACTGCAGATATCAACCCTCCACAATGGATAAATGCATACAATTATAAATAACAATGCAGTAGAATAAAGGAAACGAAGTGGTAGGAAAAAGATGTGAAGCTTATTAATTATAATAGAATGCCAGAGAAAAAGATGCAGTATTTCAATTGAACAAAATGCACTTAAATCTTATAACTAAACTATTTATAGTAGGACAAAACTGTAATGCTTAAAATGACTCCAGCCCCTCCCTGCTACTATCAAATAAGGAACAAAATAAGTATATGCGGTATTTAAGGGGAAACAATGACTCAAGCCTAACAACTCCAAGCAGTGGAATTTGTCAGTACGAGGATAAGAACTGAAGTGAGGCTGGCAGCAGCTGGCTCGTGCAGCCGCAAGATATCCCAGGGCCACGCGAGGGAGGGAGGGGAGCGCCAGGCACCGCCAGACTATACAATTAACTAGGCAGCCTGTGCTCTCACTTTAGCGGGTGGTAAGGTATTTTACACCGTACCGCCCAGCGGGCATAATCCCGAAATATTCGCTCAATTTCACTCGCCCTAGCGCCGTTACTATGGCTCCAATGCGAACGAAACGATCATTTTTGGAAAGAGCAACTCTTCGTCTCCCCATATAAGTCTATTATGGATGTTATGAGTGTGGAGGGTGGGAAGAGGTGAGGAAGAAGAGGTTCTTTTTGGTCTATTTCCCGGGCGCGTTCGGATGCGTTCGCTTTGCCCTGACTTCGGCCTCTCGCGCGTCTACTATTCCTTAGGTAATCGGTCTTATTTTTCTCTTATTTCTCCTTATTTCTGTATTCTCTGTATTCTCTCTCTCTCTCTCTCTCTCTCTCTCTCTCTCTCACTCCTGTCTGTCTGTCTCTCTCTCTCTCTCTCTCTCTCTCTCTCTCTCTCTCTCTCCCTCATCCATATTGTAATTCTCATTATTATTTTCTCTAATCTCTCTCATTCCTCCTGTCTGTCTGTCTCTCTCTCTCTCTCTCTCTGGCTCGCTCGCTTTCCCTCTCTCGCGCGCTGTCTCTTTCTCACTCCCTTTCTCTCTTCCTCATCCGTATATGTAATTCTCATTATTATTTTCTCTAACTAATCCCTCTATTTTATTTATTTGCTTGTAATATTTCTGTATTATTATATCTTTTTCACTCTTTCTTCAGTTCAGTTTCTGTATTCTCTCTCTTTCTCTCTCTCTCTCTTCCTCATCCGTATATGTAATTATCATTATTATTTTCTCTAATCCCTTTCTTTATTTGCTTGTAATATTTCTGTATTATTATATTTTGTTCACTCTTTCTTCAGTTCAGTTTCTGCATTCTCTCTCTCTCTCTCTCTCTCTCTGTTTCGCTTGCTTTGCAGGAATTTAGTTTTTGTTTTATATACCGGGTATAATATTATTTCAACACATTTCCAAATCACCCTATGGGGTAGTGTTGACGATTTTTTTTTTTTTTTTGTGGTGTTCCCAGGAGGTGTAATCCACATGTAATTGACGTAGGCAAAAGGCAGTTATGTGATTGAGAGGTAAAAGGCAGTTATGTGATTGAGGTAGGGAAAAGGCAGAACTGCCTATAGCGAGTGTATGAATGTGATTGAGGTAGACAAAAGGCAGAACTGCCTATAGCGAGTGTATAAATGTGATTGAGGTAGACAAAAGGCAGAACTGCCTATAGCGAGTGTATGAATGTATGTATGAATGAATGACATGGATGTATGAGGTGGACCAAGAACCAGATGGATGGATGAGATTCGAAACTTATGGATGTAATGGGTGATGTTGCTGATGATGATGAATGCACTTGTGTTTGGGTAGTGTGCTATTCCACCATATGAATGATTGAATGACATGAATTCATGAGGTACTTTGAAATAGATGAATGAATGATTGAATGAAGTTATGAATGATTGGCAAGAAGAGAGGAGGTTAGAAGTGTTCCAGTGTGTGGTACTCGGTGTAGCAAGGAATAGGACAGAGTCCCACATCACACCGACTACACTTGGACGCGACTTCCCTCCTATGTCGGGGCCTCCTTGTCGTGTGACTGCAGACGTGGCACACCTTCTTTCCGGCCACCCGGCCAGCAGCAAGTTGGTTAGGGTTGGCAGGTACAGTCACAAGCCTGTGGGTCAAGAGGTAGTCCCGGCACTCAAGGCGGCTGGGCAAATCCACGATCGCCCTCGGAACTGGTGCCGCACGTGTGGTTCCGTGCTTACGGAGGATGGTCTCGATGATGTTCTTGGAGAACAGCCTTACAGAGGTCTTCTTTCCTGTGTGCGTCATCCACAGGTTGTATGCGTTGAGGACAGTGACATCAAGAAGATGGAGTACGACCTTCTTGTACCATTTGCAGGTCTTCCTCAGGCAGTCAACAGCAGTGATCTGCATATCACGTTTGTCCACCAACCGCATGTTCACATTATACTCCAGGGCAGCGTCAGGTTTGGAGATAACAACTACAGTCCTGTTGCCTGTGACACGGTCCTGCAGGTATCTCCTCTTCCCGCTATCTAGCAATGCGGACTTGTGGTAGGTGGAGGGGAAGAGACAGAGAGAGAGAGAGAGTGTCGTGATAATATAACAATTTTACATATGTATCATATAATATGATAAAATAATATATACAGTACATATGTTCCCCACAATCATATACAGTAATCACTCCCATATCCGACCTGTCATTATCCGAACCTCGCTAATAACCGAACAGGCCATGGGATATAATTACTGTTATTATATTATTACGCACAACTCTTCAAGTCATTACGATTATTGAATTTAGAAGATAAACACTTTCTGTAGCGCTATTTTGTTTTACAAATCCTTAAATAACAATACGAATACAGAGATGTTCCATTATTGTTCAAACATCAGATATAACATGAGAAACACTAACGACTTGGAAATCCCGATTATGACTTCAAAACAATCCCAAACCTCAATTAACTACCATGGTGTAAAAATATGGAATCTCCTTCCTCGTGATATAAAAGGTAAACCTATGTTATCCAGTTTTAAAATAGCCCTCAAAACATAATTATTAAACAAATATTAAAATGTAAATATTTTCATTTATTTGTACGTACGTGTGTGAGAGTGTGTGTTATGTGATTGTAAGTGTCAGTGTGTACATTTCTAGCTTTGTGTGTACCCGTATATGGGCGCTTATAGTACTCATTTATTGTAAGTGTCAGTGTGTACATCTCTAGCTTTTTGTGTACCCGTATAATTATGGGCGCTTGTAGTACTCATTTATTGTAAGTGTCAGTGTGTACATCTCTAGCTTTTTGTGTACCCGTATATGGGCGCTTGTAGTACTCATTTATTGTAAGTGTCAGTGTGTACATCTCTAGCTTTTTGTGTACCCCTATATGGGCGTTTGTAGTACTCATTTATTGTAAGTGTCAGTGTGTACATCTCTAACTTTTTGTGTACCCGTATATGGGCGCTTGTAGTACTCATTTATTGTAAGTGTCAGTGTGTACATCTCTAGCTTTTTGTGTACCCGTATAATTATGGGCGCTTGTAGTACTAATTTATTGTAAGTGTCAGTGTGTACATCTCTAGCTTTTTGTGTACCCGTATATGGGCGCTTGTAGTACTCATTTATTGTAAGTGTCAGTGTGTACATCTCTAGCTTTTTGTGTACCCGTATATGGGCGCTTGTAGTACTAATTTATTGTAAGTGTCAGTGTGTACATCTCTAGCTTTTTGTGTACCCGTATATGGGCGCTTGTAGTACTCATTTATTGTAAGTGTCAGTGTGTACATCTCTAACTTTTTGTGTACCCGTATATGGGCGCTTGTAGTACTCATTTATTGTAAGTGTCAGTGTGTACATCTCTAGCTTTTTGTGTACCCGTATATGGGCGCTTGTAGTACTCATTTATTGTAAGTGTCAGTGTGTACATCTCTAGCTTTTTGTGTACCCGTATATGGGCGCTTGTAGTACTCATTTATTTATGTGCCCAAATCTTTACTTTTATGTTGAAAAGCATGAATCTATAGCCATGGGAGTGTACGTGTGTGTACTGTGTGCGTATGTGAATGTGTCACTTTTGTGTCTCTGTATATAGGCGTTAAAGTCTTCATGTATGAATACAAAATATTTACCTTTCAATTAATATAGCTGTATTTGATTGCTGTAAATCTGTACAAATTGATGTATGTGTGTGTTGGTGTGTGTGTGTGTATATGTAGGCCCTTTTAATTATCTATGCATGTACCGATACATGAATTATATTTGTTGTCATTATTGCACTGTGGGTATATAAATGTATGAGTACTGCATGCATGTATAAGATGAACCTATGTTCCTCTTGTACCATTGTTTATTAGTGAAACATCTCTAATACTCTAATGGTACAGTACTCTCGCCATATTGTTGTCGTGTATTTGTTGAATATGTTTATCTGTAGATTCATTGTATGTAAACAAATTTACTTTTGATTTGTTTTGTGTGGTTCGATTAATACTAGGTGCCTTAAGGAGAGTTACTCTCATAAGACTCAGCCAGATAATATTATTTTCTCATGTAACATAAATCTATTGTAATCCACAGGCTAAATAAAATAATCCGAATCTGAATCTGAACCATACAATGCTGGCTCGCTATCGCTTGCCAGGAAGAAACCAACACCTGGATTGGGATAAACGTCTTAAAACAGTAGGCTGAATGGGGCCGAATGGATACAAGCCAGGGGCAGAGAAAAAAGGAGAGAAAGATAAAACAAGCCGGTGACCCACCTTAACAGAAATATGCGAAGTCCACGATTTGTTATGAGTGACTCTACATCCCTCCCACCTTGTACAGTCACTCATAAACATTTGCAGACCTACCCTATTTCTAACTATGGAAGTATTTATCTAAAATGTATTTATGATCATAGTTTTTCTGTACAACCAATACAAAGCTATAATTATATATATACTATAATATTATAACTGGCTTGATAGCGTAATGCATAAATGCGCGGAAATTCGATGTGAGTATAATAGGTTCGAGTCCTCGGAGTGCCACATGTATTTGTTGATTTCATTAATTGAGTTTAGAAGTAAAGTTGGTTGGTGGAAAAATATAATAATGTATCAAGTATACAGTACCTCACAAATACATGTGAGCTAATACATTTATAATTGATCAGCTGGGGGTATTTAAATAATATATATTGACAAACAAGTTCCATCGAAAAATCAATCCAGATAGATATATTAGTATAAAGAACAACATAGGAAGTCCACGAATGTTTGTAGGTGACTGTGCAGTATGTCAAAACCTTCCTATAGTCAAGGTTGCGTCCACCCCCCCATCCAACCTTCCCCTCCCTCCATCCCTCCCGTCCCCCTCTCCCTCCCGTCCCCCTCTCCCTCCCTCCCATCCACCCAACCCTCCCCTCCATCCCTCTCTCCCTCCCAACCAATGTTGCGCAAGTATACTGCGATGGCTCTGTCACAGAAAATGGGAGAGCAGGATGTGGGATACTGGTGAGTGACGATGTAGGTAACGATAACATATATAGTGAATATTATTATAGAATAAGTAACAACGTGTCCTCTACGCAGGCAGAAATATGTGCTATGTTATACGGGTTAAATAAAATAAGAGGGGGAGAAGGTGATGTGTGCTTTTTCGTAGACAGTCGAAGTGCTTTGGAATCTATGAACAGCAAAAAACCCGTGTATGAAAAGCTGGTATCTCAGTGTAAGGTTATTATAGATGAACTACGCAATAATGGGAGAATGGTAAAATTTACGTGGATACCTTCACATGTTGGGATAATAAATAATGAAAGAGCGGACGAACTTGCTAAATTAGGAACGGAGAAAGACACAATAGATTACGAGTGCATTCAATCTTTAAGACAAATTAAATCAACAATTAGAAAAAAACAAAAGGATGCGGAACTTTTTATGATGCAAGAAAAACACGCGAAGAGTGCAACATTCTATCACTATAATAACGTTGCACGGCGAACTAGCTTTATATACGGAAACTTAAGAAGTGCTTGGAAGGACTCCTTGTGCACACGACTTAGGTTAGGATATTGTTACATGTGGGAACTTGGTGTTCCTAAAGGAGAACACGAAATATGTTGTCAACTATGTAAAAAACCAAGAAGTCATACCTTAAATCATTATATACTGCACTGCCAACACCTAGCGAAATATAGAAACAATGTCATAGATAAGGTCGATGAACAAATTATATGGATGTTCAATCATAATATGATTACTCAAATAATAGCCAAATGCAAAAAAATACAATACATCGTAAGGTAAATATACATAAAACAAAGTTTAGGATTTAGTGTTATGATTAGTATGTAATTGATAGCCTCATTATATCATTATTGTTATTATATAATAAATGTGTATGTATACACTGTATATTGTGAAATTTGTGTGTTATTGTATGAATTATTGTGTGTATAGGTATGTATGTAGGTATATGTACATGCATGTGTGTGTGTATGTATGTATGTATATGTATGTATATGTGTATATATATATGTATATACTGTATATGTATTTATGTGTGTATGGGTGTATGTATGTGTGTGTATATGTAGGCATGTATTAAACTGGAGTGGGAGGGTCATTCTATGACATTAAGGAAAGTAGAAGGATTATATCAAACCCACGCTAAGCCTAAGCCCAGCTTAGCTAAGGGTCCTTCTTAAACAGTTAGGGACAACTGGTTTGCTAACAAGTATAGAGATAAAAACTTACTAAATGTTGTATTCATGTCTGTGTTGATATTGTACATGTATAATATGAGTAGGGTAAAAGACTGTTTTATCACCTTTGCCCTTTTGAGACGTGTAATTATGTATTCCCATGTATTTATGCTTTCTCTATAAAGAATCAATCAATCAATCAACCTTTCCCTCCCGCCATCACTTCATTCCACCCATCCAACCCTTACCCTCCCCTCCCTCCATCCCTCCCTTCCTTCCTGTTTTGTTCTGGGATATGAATTCCTTCCCCGTCTCTCTCTCTCTCTCTCTCTCTCTCTCTCTCTCTCTCTCTCTCTCTCTCTCTCTCTCTCTCTCTCTCTCTCTCTCTTTATATACATATATGTATATGTATACATATATATATATATATATATATACCGGTATATATATATATATATATATATATATATATATATATATATATATATATATATATATATATATATATACAGTATATAATTATACTGTATACTTATAAAGGGAATATTAACCCTTTGAGTACCAGCGACGTGTGTTCTATATTATTCTAGCACTATTTAGACGATTTTATGCAACTAAGGAAGGATCTGTGGTAGTTAAAAGGGTAGGTTGATATAATTTGAAGCCTTATTATTGCTAGAGGTCCTTCCTAAGCTGAATTAAATCGTCTAATACTTGCCAGAATATGATGAAATGGACGTCCCCGGTACTGCACGGGTTAAACAATACATGCAGACTTTAATTAAGGATCAATTATAAAATGGTCAATGGACACCAAATAAAGCATCACATATATCCATTGGTGATGGGCTGGTCTATCAGAGTGAGAGCTGAGCGATCTCTGCCATACCCATAGCTTACTCTGACTGTTCCTTTTACTTATATATCTTCTAGATCTCAACTGACGGCGTCTTTTCCGTGGATTGACCTCCCTACTGCCAACCTAGAAGTTGGCAGATTGGGAGCCAAAGCGTCACATTTTACCCTTGCCCCTCAACTTTCCCTTCATAATTGCTGAGGGGCACAGGGCCTTGGGTGGGGTTTTGGTTTCCCAGGCGTTTCCGCACCCTCCTCAGCTCCCTGCCTTGGAGTGGCTTCGGTCGCTTTGTTAGTGGTAAGCAGGGAGGATTTTGTGGGGCCACTCGTTTATGGCCTTGGCCTTGCTCGAGACCTTGGGGCTGTTCGGCCAGACAGCCTGGGGAAGAACAACAACAACAACAACAACAAAAACATATATCCTAGAATAGCAATATACAGTAAATTAGGAAAATGCTTATTAAGAAATATAGGCAAAGCAGTGTTATGAGTCAAGCACTAACATTGCAATCTATGTACAGTCGGTCTAGTAATTAATGTCTCGGCACCAAGCATGTTTTGATCAATAATTGGTGTCAGCAATATCCAAAACTTAATTTATTCGTTTCGAGGGAGATATACAAACATGATCCTACACTTATCCGCCCTATTAAACAACTGGCAGACATTTATACAGCACAGAGCGAGCCAAACGTAATGACAGCTGAGACATGACTTATTAGCGTTCCGGTACAGTTGCGCTAATAAGTGATATATCGGGTGTCATTACGTTTGGCTCGCTCTGTGCTGTATTAATGTCTGCCAGATGTTGTATAGGGTGGGTAAATGTAGGATCATGGTTGTATATCCCACTCGAAACGAATAAATAAAGTTTTAGACATTGCTGATACCAATTATTGATCGAAATATACTTAGTGCCGAAAAATGACTTATTAACGCCACTGTACATTAGGACTCTAACAGTGGTAGTATATTATGTTTAGCTATTTACACATTTTGAATGACGTCATCCAAGTATCTAAAGATATGGTGGTGATTTATATGTGGTTAGCAAAGAAATACTCGCTTCCTAAAACAGTGTAGCGAGAGAGATGATTTAAGGGGAGACAGTTGGTTTTTCGAGTCCTCTTCCCGCATGTTTAGCCCTATTAGTTATGAGATTTCAAAATATTCGCCCCATTAGTTTGGCGATTCTCAGACCTTTTGCCCCATTTCTTTGCCAATATTAAGACCTTTCGTGTCATTTAGGTGTCGATTTCTTTCCTGGCGAGCAATAGCGAGCCTATATTTGAAGAGGAATCGTCATTCGGCCGGGACCTTTTTCTACAGAAAAATTTACAAATTTATATCGAAGGGGGGTCTTGTGGGTGTGGTTTTTTTTTCTTTTCAGCTTGATGGAAGTCTAGGGAGGAAGCTAATAAAATATATGAATACATTAATTAACAGACAAAACAAACAGCCCCTTAACATTAGCAACTCTGTTCACTATCTGGGTCGGCAATTATTTGACGATTTATTTCAGGTTACGAAGGACGTCTACCAATTAAAAGGCTTCATACTATCTCAATCCGTTTCGCTGTCATATATCTTTCCTAAGTTTTACAAAATCGTATGCATGTAGTTGAAATCCAATACGTCACCGATACTGAAGGAATTAATACAATAATTTATGAAGCATAGTGCCATCGGGTACTAACAGCTAATGGTTTGTGTACAGTTGTTGGTCAGTCAATGATGATGATGTATGTACAGTCGCGCTTATAAGTCGTGTCTTACTCTGTCCTGTATTAATGTCTGTCAGATGTTGAATAGTGTGGAACATGTTGGTTTATCTCACTCCAAACGAATATATCAAGTTGTAGATGTGGCTGATACCAATTATTGATAAAAATATACTTGGTGCCGAGACATCATTTATTAGGCCGACTGTACGGTAACTGTTATGTTCAGGAATAGCGAAGACATTTATGGAGGAATGCTAGATAATCGGGTCTACTAATTCTAGCGGTTTCTCCAACTCGATTTGATTATTTCAATAATTATGACCGTTCATCTATCTATATTCTTAACCCCTTTTGTACCGGGGACGTCTTTTTAACTTAATTCTGGCTACTATTAGACGATTGTATTCATTTTTAATAGGGCCTACAACAATTAACAGGCTTCGAACTCTCTCACTTAACCCATTTTGGTACCTCAGATCCTTTTTAAACTGCACAAAACCGTCTAAATATAGCTAGAACAAATGAAAAAGACGTCGCCTTTAAAGAAGGGGTTAATGATTGGTTTCTGGTATTATAAACTGGTGCATTATAATTTTACAATTATAGGCTACTAGGTTAGGTTGGGTTGGGCTGATATAGGTTAAGCTAATAAAACACTAAATTGCACCAATTCTTAATATCACAAAACATGAAATGATAACCCGGGTTCGAATCCTGGTGCATGACATATATGCTTTCATTAATTTCATTGGAGGTGTTTGGTGTTGTGGTGAAATTAATAAAAACATAGAATACGAAGGAACACTAGGAAAATAAATAAGAATCAAGGCTAAAATCGATTTGGATAGGTTTTAAGATTAGGCTAATAACAAACTAAATTACACCAATTCAAAATATCACAAATCATAAAATATGAAGGAACATTAGGGAGTAGAAAAAGAATCAATGCTAACATCGATTTAGAGACATTGCTAACATTTTACCATGAATCGCTGTCGATGGGATTATGAAAAGCTGTATGAGCGAACTGTTACTTATCGTACATATGTGACCATGAATACCCGACCACTTCCTTATGTTACAACCGAGACAGTGAACAAAGACTAATGAAACCTAATGACACACACATGCACTCAAATATTATGAGCGAACTGTTACTTATGGTACAGTTGTGACCATGAATACCCGACCACTTCCTTATGTTACAACCGAGACAGTGAACAAAGACTAATGAAACCTAATGACACACACATGCACTCAAATATTATGAGCGAACTGTTACTTATGGTACAGTTGTGACCATGAATACCCGACCACTTCCTTATGTTACAACCGAGACAGTGAACAAAGACTAATGAAACCTAATGACACACACAATAGTCATGCACTCAAACATTATCCTAAATTACGTATGTCGTATCTTAAGACGGTAATGGTTGGTTTGTGGTCTGTTTATTACGTATGTCGTATCTTAAGACGGTAATGGTTGGTTTGTGGTCTGTTTATTTGTTGATTTGTCTTTATTTGTATTATATATATATATATATATATATATATATATATATATGTATATATATATATATATATATATATATATATATATATACAGTATATATATATATACACTATATATATATATATATATATATATATATATATATATATACACTATATATATATATATATATATATATATATATATATATATATATATATACAGTATATATATATATACACTATATATATATATATATATATATATATATATATATATATATATATATATATATATATATATATACCGTATATATTATATAGTAAAACTGCAGACTAAAACATATAATAAATATAGCAAAGATAAATAGGTAGATAAACCTTCTTCATTTACTGTAATACCGTATATATATATATATATATATTATACCTATATATATTATATATATACATATATATTATACATATACTGTATGTATACAATATGTATATCCATACAATGCTGGCTCGCTATCGCTCGCCAGGAAGAAATAAACACCTGGATGGGAATAAATGTATTCAAACAGTTGGCTGAATGGGGCCGAATGGATACAAGCCAGAGAAAGAGAGAAAAGGAGAGAAAGAGAAAAAAAACATCCAAAATACAATGAAAAGGACGTCGCCGGTACAAAAAGGGTTACCGAGGATGATCGAGAATAGGAAGGTTTTGCCGCGGGAGTTACGGGGTGGGGATGGGGGGGGGGGGGTCACAAACTGCGGGGGTGCATACTTAAACCCATTTGATCCGAGGGCGTCTTTTTGGAACTCCCCTCTTTCGCTCCCTTAATTTAGACATTTCGAGACGTTTCACCCCGTTAGTTTGGCAATTATTTCTGGGCGAGCGATAGCGAGCCTATAACTTAGACAAAATCAGTCATATTGCTATCGAGAAATGTACATTCAACGACATCAATCCGGGCCCAATATGAACTACATCAACCCGGGCCCAATATGAAGTACATCAACCCGGGCCCAATATGAACTACATCAATCCGGGCCCAATATGAACTACATCAACCCGGGCCCAATATGAACTACATCAATCCGGGCCCAATATGAACTACATCAACCCGGGCCCAATATGAACTACATCAACCCGGGCCCAATATAAACTCTCCAACTACAATATAAACCTCGTAAATGTAATTATTAGCTATGTACATTTATGAGAAAATTGGATTATGTTCGGGATAGCTTAAGAGGGGGCACCTGTTCGGGATAGCTTAAGGGGAGTCACCTGTTAGGGATAGCTTAAGGGGGGTCACCTGTTAGGGATAGCTTAAGGGGGGTCACCTGTTAGGGATAGCTTAAGGGGGGCCACCTGTTCGGGATAGCTTAAGGGGAGTCACCTGTTCGGGATAGCTTAAGGGGGGTCACCTGTTCGGGATAGCTTAAGGGGAGTCACCTGTTCGGGATAGCTTAAGGGGGGTCACCTGTTCGGGATAGCTTAAGGGGGGTCACCTGTTCGGGATAGCTTAAGGGGGGTCACCTGTTAGGGATAGCTTAAGGGGGGTCACCTGTTAGGGATAGCTTAAGGGGGGTCACCTGTTAGGGATAGCTTAAGGGGGGTCACCTGTTAGGGATAGCTTAAGGGGAGTCACCTGGTCGGGATAGCTTAAGGGGGGTCACCTGTTAGGGATAGCTTAAGGGGGGTCACCTGTTAGGGATAGCTTAAGGGGGGTCACCTGTTCGGGATAGCTTAAGGGGAGTCACCTGTTCGGGATAGCTTAAGGGGGGTCACCTGTTCGGGATAGCTTAAGGGGAGTCACCTGTTCGGGATAGCTTAAGGGGGGTCACCTGTTCGGGATAGCTTAAGGGGAGTCACCTGTTCGGGATAGCTTAAGGGGAGTCACCTGTTCGGGGTAGCTTAAGGGGAGTCACCTGTTCGGGATAGCTTAAGGGGGGTCACCTGTTCGGGATAGCTTAAGGGGGGTCACCTGTTCGGGATAGCTTAAGTGGGGTCACCTGTTTTTTTCTCTCCTTTTTTCTTTTTCTCTTACTTTGGCTTATATTCATTCGGCCCCATTCAACCTACTGTTTTAAGACGTCTATCCCTATCCAGGTGTCGATTTCTTCCTGGCGAGCGATAGCGAGCCAGCATTGTATGGAGAAATCCGGCTTCGCCGGAGACATTTTTCTATCGAAAAATGTACAAATTTAGCTTGCTGTCAAAACAAAACAAAATATATATATATATGCTGGCTCTCTACCGCTCGCAAGGAAAATATTGACACCTGAATGGGGGTATACGTCTTAAAACAGTAGGCTGAATGGGGCCGGATGGATAAAAGCCAAAGAGAGAGGGAAAGAAAGATAATAAAAGCGAGGTGGGCTCCCTTAATTAAAGATCGACTTTACTGTTTTGATCACTCGAGTTCCACCTTAACCACTTCTGTACCGGCGATGTCTTATTTTATTTTATTTCAGCTACATTTAGACGATTTTATGAAGCTTAGGAAGGATATATGGTAGCTAAAAGGGTCAATTGAGATAGTTTGCAGCCAGTTAATGAGTAGACGTCCTTCCTAAGCTGTACACAATCTTCTAATAGTTGCCAGATTATAATGCAAAGTACGTCACCGGTACAGAAGGGGTTAAGCTGCATGAAATCTCCTAGTGTTACCAATAATACAAGAGTGATAACAGTAGCCTAGATGTAGCAAGTAACCCCCTGTATGAGTAGAATGGAAGGACTAGTTTATTCGCTGTAAGTAGGCCAGAAATCATTACCTCTATCCTCTGTAACTCAAAAAGTGCTAGAGCAAATTGTCTGTAAATATCCACATCTATTCCTAGACTGACTCTTCCCAAATGGTGGAAATATTACCTCGATTACTCTAGTAATGTTTGAGTTACAGAGGTTAGGGGTCATGATTTCTCGCTTACTTACAGCCAATAGACTATAGGAAGGTTATGGCCAGGGTGGGGTCATGGGGAGGGAGTCACAAGCTAAGGGAATACACACGTCAGCACTTTCTGTATAAGAGGACACTTTCATTCTTTATTTTCTGGCTCTTGATAGACGGGTTTGTTAAGATAGGAAGTGTCTGTGGCAGTCAAAGGATTGATCGAGAACGAATTTACCCCATTGATATATATATGGACACTCGTCCTGACTGTTGGTGGTTCGGGTCCGTCTGGGAGTATAACATTTTAGATATATAAGGAATACAGATTAAATCTGTGAGACTCATTGGTTCAGTAACAGCTTTCTGTATCTTCTTGTTAAGGGGAGGTTCCTAATGTTTAGCCCCATTAGTTTTGAGATTTTAAGACGTTCGCTCCATTAGTTTAGCGATTTAAAGAGCTCATTTCACCACTCGAATTTGTCACCCGCCAAAATCATCACATGAGCAAGGTAGACTTCAGGGAGATGGGCAACGTGTTAACCCATAAAACGTGATAAGCCTTACGAAAGGGTCACTATAGCAAACACGATAAGGCTCACGGAAGCAAGCCCATAAAAAAACACTTCCAAAACGCCTCAGGGGCTCTCAAATCAAAGGACTATGTGATTAGCTGAGATAATTCCCCTCTAGTACTTCTTACTAATCATCCTCATGTGTCTCCCCCCTCCTCAATTATCAGCTATTTATCCTCATATTTCCCCCATTTATTGGTTATCTTTCGCACAAATTTCTCTCACACGGTTACGTAAACACAAGTGAGTCACTTAGAGACTTTATACAAAACTGAGATCTTTCCCGCAGCGGTCAGTGTGTTGCGAGATGTTGCTTGTGGAGGATGTGTCTCTCTAAGCTTGCGACCCCAACTTACAACCCGGTGTCGAAAATACACGTTTTTCACCACCCAAATGCTTTTCCCACTGGTTTTATCGCTCTTCAATGTTCATATGTTCACCTTATAAGTAAAATAAATGCACATGGAAAAGAAATAATGCTTTGTATCGTAAATATAACTAATTCTGTCAGAATTTAAGGCTAGAAATTCACAAATAACTAATCTAGCTCCTAGGGCATTTTCGTGTCCCGCGGGTTATTATTGCCAAAGCTATACCCTGTTCATTATACATAGGCCAAAAATATCCCTACCCCAGCATCAAATCTAAAACGACTTACAGTCGAGCTAATACTTCTACCATTTGGGACGAGGCAGCCAGGGAATGGGTATGCGCAATTACAACCCGTTTGCTATGGCCCTTTGTTGAGTTACAGAGGTTTAGGGTCGGTATTTTTGGCCTACCTGTAATAAACATGGTATAGTAGTCATTGACCCTACATCCAATATGTCTAGTATCAGTAAATAACGTAGACCCTGGTTAAAGTGGGATCCCCTTCTCCCTCATGTTTAGCATATTAGTTTTGAGATTTTAAGAGTACGCTTCTTCCTTTAGTTTGGCGATTTTAAGACCTTTCACCCAATTGCTTTGTCAATATTAAGACCTTGCGTACCATTTCGTTGTCGATTTTTTCCTGGCGAGCGTGTAATTTTAGAAGAAATCAGCCTTCAGCCGGGACATTTTTCTACCAAAAATGTATAAATTCATCTTGAAAGGAGGTCTAGCGGGGTGTTATTTTAAACTTGATGGAGGTCTAGCGAGGAAACTCAAAAATAAATCAATATATTAATACATAGGCCAAAACAAAAAAAAGCACTACCCCCTTAACATTAGGCCGTACTAACGGAACCTTATGATCTTGTGTAGACACTTGGTACCAAAGAAGTTGATGCGTTTCTGCCACGTCTCACAACCATAAGTATAACATGATAGGGAGCCAAGTGTTTAGTAGATCTGCAACTTTCTCCTTCTGTATAGGTATAGCCATTGCCATAAAGTCATGTTGCAATCTTCCATTGCCCCATATGCTTGGCTGAGACAAAGAACACTATCGTGGCCTGACCTATGAGTGTTATGGATCTTATAACCAAAACATGTGATGTTTTGATAAGACATCAAGGTTCTTGTCACATGCATGTACACTGTACAGTCTGCACTGTTTCACCCAGCAAGCCACCAAATGCTTAAAGTTTATTCTTAGTCTAATAGATTCCATATTTATTAAATGCCTCAAGTGTTAGTGAGAGATTTTCTAGTGACTTGATAGGATTACTACATGAACTTCAAAATCAAGGTCAGTGATCTTGACATTAATGATTGATACTCTGCACTGACTATGACTGGCCTTCACAGTACGCTGTACATACAAGTGTTGGAAATGGAGTGTGTCAGACCACCTTCCTGTCTCCATCCTGAATTCGCAGGGAAGAACGGGGAGGCCTGCCCACCACAACTGATAGCACTCTCTGTTCTTGTATAAGTTCTGATTACCAGAACAATAATTGCTGCAGGTATCCCACAGTGTTGGAATAGTTCTTTTAGTGTCTCTCGATGCGCCTTTTCGAGATCGACACAAACTGCGAGCAGCCCCTCTCGAAACTCAAGCTGGCATTTGACAGAGACCTGTAGTGCAGATTTCGGTCAGACATTGACTTCTTGGGAGTGAAACCCATTGTCTGTGACCATATAGCAGGTAGATCAATAGTAGGGACTGGGAGTCAGGTGCCAGTGGGACTAGATAATAGCCCATCAGGCGATATATGAAGGGTCCTGTCTGGAAATAATGTGGCAGGCATCGTGGTGTGGTTCTGCTGCGTGTCTGCCTGCTGTGACCAGAACCTCTCCGGGAGATCTGAAACCTGGGAATCTTTTGCTGGAAACCCTTCATGATCCTTGGTCTCTGACTCTTCTCCTGGGCGACCAAGATGTGTGTGAATTTCATACTATTATTTAATTGTGTTGTTTCTGCTCGGGCCCTGTCTCGAGTCGGCCACCCTCAGGTATCAGGTATGTGCCCGAGTATCTACATACATACATCCAATATATGAGCAAAGACCTTGCCTGACACACTGATCAGCATAACACCCCGGCCGATGTTGAAGTACAGTTGGACCCCTTTAACATTCCAGATAGGGATGACCAAGACCCTTTCCGAGTCAAGGGGAATGGTACCAGTTTGCCAAATAGCAGTCAGGGCCGTATCCAACCCAGGGATAATGAACTTGCCCCTGGCTTTCAAAAATGCTCCAGAAATGCTACAGAAATAGGATCCGGCTCACAACTGATACATAATATTTTACTGTGCAAGTACCAAAAAGAAGGATGCTGGAAAACACATACCTTATAACCTTGTGTACCGGCGACGTCGTGTATATTTTATTCTAGCTATGTTAAGACGATTGTCTGCAGCTAAAGAAAGGTCTGTGGTAGTAAAAACGGTTAATTAAAAGAGTTCGAAGTCTATAAATTGCTTAAACTGAATAAAACTGTCGATTATTAGCCAATATAAAATGGAAAGGACGGCGCCGGTAGAGAAAGGGTTAAACTCTACTAATAAAGACACAAGGCTAAGCTATACTGCGCAGTGTGTATTTGCATTTCTAAAAGATTGGTAGTAAAGAACCATTACCTACTCCATAATTATATCATATGTGCAAAACGAAAAGTTACTTGTTTCTCACTTACTAGATACTATTATTACAAAGATATTCATGGCAATTTTGTTCTCATTACTATAGGTAGCGCCAGCGAACTTGACAATAATCTTGACCCCTTAACTTCTTATAACTCATAATGTATGAAAGCAATCAGGCTGAAATTCCTCTTATTTGGGAAGAGTCCACCAGGTAATAGGTGTGGATATTTACATCCAGTTTGCTCTAGTCCCTTATGAGTTACGAAGAGGTCAGTGATCGAAATGATTGTCAAGTTCGTTGGCGCTACCTATAGATATTATTATTACAAAGATATTCATGCCACTTTTGTTCTCATTACTAGATACTTATTATTAAACATATAATGTATGTCACTGTTTCTCCTTACTAGGCTAGATACTTATTATTAAACATATAATGTATGTCACTGTTTCTCCTTACTAGGCTAGATACTTATTATTAAACATATATATGTATGTCACTGTTTCTCCTTACTAGGCTAGATACTTATTATTAAACATATATATGTATGTCACTGTTTCTCCTTACTAGGCTAGATACTTATTATTAAACATATATGTATGTCACTGTTTCTCCTTACTAGGCTAGATACTTATTATTAAAAAATATATTCATGTCCCTTTTTCTCCTTACTAGGCTAAATACCTATTATGTTCTCTCCACTAACCAACTTTACTCCTAAACACTTTTCTTCTTACTAGATACTTACTATAAATAAGATGAAGCACGGTATATATAATGATGAAGCACGGTATATATAATGATGAAGCACGGTATATATAATGATGAAGCACGGTATATATAATGATGAAGCACGGTATATATAATGATGAAGCACGGTATATATAATGATGAAGCACGGTATATATAATGATGAAGCACGGTATATATAATGATGAAGCACGGTATATATAATGATGAAGCACGGTATATATATGGTAGTATAGAATATCCTACCAACTGGACTCCCATTCTCCCTCATGCTTAGCCCCATTAGTTTGACGATTTTAAAACCTTTTGGGCCATTTAGGTATCGATTATTGTCCTGGCGAGCAATAGCGAGCCTGTAATCAAGGAGGAACCGGCCTTCGGCCGAGACATTTTTCTACCGAAAAATTTACACATTTATTTCGAAGGTGGATCTTGGGGGTATTTTGTAAGATTGATGGAGGTCTCGGGAGGAAAATAAAAATAATAAATAAACAAATAAATGAACAAATAGATAGAAACAAACACAAATCTCCCCTTACGACTAGGCAGATTATGGGGCGGGTCCTGCAGAATGGCAACACTGCGATAATTATATAAGGTACATTAACCCAATATGGTTCCACAGGTCTTTCTAGATCCCCCCTGTTTCGATCCATTAGTTTTTAAGCCGTTTCACCCTATGAGTTTGGCAATAATAAGACGCTTCACCCCATTCAAATGTCGATTTGTTTTTTTCTGGGCGTGCGATAGCGAGCCTGTAACGGTGTGTAACCTAAGAGATATTGGCCTTCGGCCGGACAAAAGTATACATCTTTCATGAAGATGGTCGGAGAGGGATTTTTTTTTTTTTTTTTTTAGTTTGGAATAAATCTGGGAAGGGGTTTATGGAAGCCTAGTGGACACATTAAAATACATTGCTCGAAAATGGCAAAAACTAGCAATATCCAATTAATAAAGAAACAAGCTACCATAATAATCCACACAACGTCGGATCAGGCAGTGTTAACCCATTCAGTACAGGTGACATCCTTTATATTATACTGTACTCTGACAATGATTAGACGATATTATGCAGCTTGGGAAAGACGTCTACCCATTAAAAGGCTACAGACTATCTCAATTAATCCTTTTATAGCTACCATCCTTCCTAAGCTTCATCAAATCGTCTAAATGTAGCTGAAATCAATTTAAAAAGACGTCGCTGGTACAGAAGGGGTTAACCTATGCTAAAATACTTGGAAGACGAGAAACAAAGATAGATGCGAGTTTATAGAACCGGTAGCATCTGGCAACCTCCTCTCCCACTTATATATTCACGACACAAAGGCTCCGTCTAGTCAGTTACCCAGCTGCACCGTATCTTCAGGGACTGCACAGCCGTTGCTCTTACCTACTTTGCCAGGTGAGGTGAATCATTGTAGACGAATTCGGCCTTCAACCAGGATATTTATCTATGGAAAATTGTACCCATCAACCCTTACAGTACCAGTGCCGTCCTTTATATTACATTCTGACAACTATTAGACGATTTTATTCAGCTTAGGAAAGACCTCTAACAATTAAAAGGCTACTGACTATCTCATATAATTATTTTAGCTACCACAGATGCTTCTTCAGCTGCATACAATCATCTAATAGTTTCCAGAATATGCGAAATGGACGTCACCGGTACTGTATGAGTTATAGACGAATTCGGCCTTCAACCGCGGTAATTGTCTATCGAAAAAAATGTACCCTTTAATCTCTAAGGGAGTCTGGGTGGGCATTTTTGTGTTTATCTTGAACAAAACTCTGGGAAGATGTTTTTGTTACCCAAGGGGACACACTAA